>JAHWFP010157227.1:9860-24282 GCA_023313725.1 Lithobius niger | reverse complement strand
CCATCCACCTATGACGCCGGACAGCGACAAGCCGCCGCCGGAGCCGTATTCCACAATACTCCTAGAATCAACGGGGAAAGAAGAGCCAAGGACCAAAAGCCGAAACAACACACAAAATTAATAAGAAAATTAAATAGGGTCATCCCCTGCTCACAGAGCAGAGGAGCACAACAACCAAAAGGTTAAAGAACAATTAATGCAACCAAGGAGGGTTAAAAAAAAGTTAATCTCCGAAAGGGAGAACCAAGGGCTAATCAAACATCCCCACTGAATGTGGGAAGAGGCCGATGGTTAAAAGAGTCAGGAGGCGACAACAATCACAGCGCGGGCTGGGGCAAAATCATGGTCACGGACACAAGTAGCACAAAGAGTCCTGAATTCAGTGAAGAATTCTTCAACGCAGGAGGCGCGCAAGTCCCAAGCAAAGCCAGCAGGCACGGTCTTGCGAAGGAAGGCAGCTCTGGCAGCTTCACGCCAGGCCACCGGGCAGTCCCGAAGTACGTGCTACGCGTCTTCGCAGTTGGATCCGCACTCGCACGAGCCACGAGTTTGAAGGCCAAATCTGGCCAGGTAGCCGTTGAAGTCCCCATGGTTTGTGAGAAGCTGGGTGGTCTTAGACGTGAGTGAGAGATCATGTTCTGCTACTCCAGGAAAGTACCTGAACGTGGGGCGGCCGTTTGGTGAGCTGTTCCATTTTTCCTGCCAGAAAGCCAACAAATCGGTCGACATTTGGAGCTTCGAAGAGGACCTTGGTCTTGGGAGGTCGTCCACAAACAGGATGCTGGTCGAAGAATGGGCTTCAGCATCAGCCAGTTCATTGCCGATAATTCCGTGGTGGGCCTTGACCCACTTCAGATGGACAGTTTGGCGTCGGAGCAGAGAGCGGTAAAGTAGAATGGCAGCACTGGTCTGCAGGGTGGGCGCAGAGGCATTGCAAATGACAGTGAGAGCCGCCCGAGAGTCCGAATAGAAGAGGATATTGTCCGAGTCAGCCAGGTTATCAAGAGCGTAGGCAAAGGCCATGGAAAGGGCTTGAACTTCCGCTTGGAAGACGGTGCACCAATCTGGTAGATGGGCTTGCGATGAGTAGACATGGCGGTCATCCTTGAGAATGACGAAGGCGCAACCCACACCGCTGGGGGAGCGAGAGCCGTCGGAGTACAATTCGGTCTGAGCACGGTCGTCAGGATCAAAGACGTCGAAAGCAAAGTTCCCGCGAATGGAGGGGTGGTCCAGTAAAGCAGGAGGGAGGCGTCCCTCAAAATCTCCAGAGCGAAGACGCATACGATGCTGGTACAGGTGGTAAGCCACAGCAGAACAAGGGGGGACGCCAGCCAAAACAAACAGGCTTTCCGTAGGAACAGTCCGGCAGTCCCTGCAAATCAATAAGAGAATGGGACGACACATCGAGTCCAAGGACCTTGCCGGATGGACGAAGGCAGCACGGTGACCCCAAACATCAGCGCCGTACAACAAGGCAGGAAGTAGACAAGTGCGATAAATGGTGCGGAGGACGGACGGAGAGATGCCCCAAGTCTGCGCTGCGACAATTTTCAGCCGGTGCATGAAGGGAAGAGTCTTGGTCTTCAGATGAAGAAGATGATCTTTCCAAGTGAAAGCACAATCAATCACCAGGCCGAGATACTTGAGCGTGGGTGTCACGGGGACATTTACATCACAAAAGTGAACACTGGGAGGGTCCTCTTCAGCAGTGATACGGCGAATGAAACTCCGGGGGCCGGAGCCAGGGCCTCTTCTAGTGCAGTGAATCTCTGTAACACAAGGATGAAAAATGGACTGAGACTTAGCGGGGTTGAAGGTCAACTTGTTAGCCGCGGCCCACTCCAGTAGATCGATAGCCACCGCCGGCCACTTCGTCTGGATGCCAGCAGCAGAAGTATCTCCCAGCAAAACCAGAGTGTCGTCAGCTACCGCTTGAGCGCAGGTGGCAGGGAGGTCATAACGGTCGATGGAGTTCAGGGTTGTCAGGAGTTAGTCCATGATGACAAGCCACAGTGCAGGGCCGAGGCAAGAGCCCTGAGGGCAGCCACGAGTCATTGGGATGGTGACTCTGCCGAGGGAAACGAAGCGGTCTTCAAGGAATGACTTGATAAGCAGGTAAAGATTCCAGGAATCTTCTTAAGGCGGAGTTCAAGAAGAAGCCTTGGATACCATGCGCAGTTGAATGCATTGGTGATATCCAAGGCGACGGCCAAGCAATGGAGGTCCTGGCAATGGAACGCAGTCACAAGCTCCTGGTATTGTAGAATGGCGCTGACAGAATCCTTCAGTCCCCGGTATCCAAACTGGTGGGGGGATAGACGCTGATGACTTTCCAAAAAAAACATTAGTCTGTCAGAGCACAGCCTGTCCAACACTTTGCCCACAGAGGAGAGAAGACAGACAGGCCTAAATTTGCCCTGTTCCTTGGGCAAGAGAGCGACCCGGGCAATCTTCCAAGGAGATGGGAACACGCCGAACTGTAGACACCAATTGAGCAGCTGAAGCCATTGATCTCCAAGAGCATGCAGGATGTAAAAAAGACACTCAGGTGGCACCCCGTCTGGGCCTGGAGCGGAGCCAAGACGAATCCGGGCAATGGCGCGTCGCAATTCCGACGGAGTAAAGCAAGCATCAGGAGGGCCATCATAGGGTTTAAGAAGTAATAAACGGGTAGCATGGTGTTCACAGGAATCGGAGGAGATATCGTCATCAGGGAAATATTCAGAGAGCAAGTAGCTGGAAGTGTCATCCTCGCCTGTGGTCCAAGAACCGTCCCGACGGCAGACAGTATGAAGAGCGAGGCGCGATCCCTTCTTCTTGGCCAAAATCCGGTATGGGAGAGAATACGGATCACGATTGGCTTCTGTCTCACACAGCTCCTTCCACGATTTTTCCTGAGCTTGTCGCAGGGCAGACTTATATTTACGACGCTCGGCACGATAGATGTTATAAAGAGGGACCCTGGCATCCCCACGAGCGCGCTGAAAGTCACGCCGACAGCGATTCACTGAACGCTTGAATGACCAGAGTTCGGCGTTCCACCACGGTTTGGAGGGTCGACCTCGTTGAGGGGACGAAGCGAAAGAACAAGCGTCTTTGATGGTGGTAAAAAATTCACAAGCTTTGGCTTCGACATCAGCAGCGGACCTGGGAGTGGAAAGAAAGTCCGGTGGAAGGCCCGAGCACAAAAAACCCTCAAAAAGCTTCCAGTCCATACGGTGCGCAAAGAATCTAGAACTGCACTCGACAACAGGTGACGGCTGGGAGGCGGAAGAGAGCACAGTTACGAAGGAGATGGCTTGGTGGTCACTCAAAGAGTCATCGTCAACGACGTGCCAGTCTTGGATGAACAAATGACGGAAAAGGCACACATCGATCCAGTTACGTCCGTTCTGAGTACAGAAAGTCGGTGGCGAGCAAGGATCATTGGCCACAGAGAGATCAAGTTCCAAGACAAGTTGCTCCAAGAGAGAAGTGCGGTCAGTTTCATTAGCAGAATGACCAGGCGGCGTGGGACCCCACAAAACACTGCGGCCATTCAGATCTCCAACCAAAAGTAGGCGCCGCTCGTGACGGGCTAGGTCCTGAAGGAGATGGATAGTATGGGACACGTCCTCAATAGGATGTAAATAAATGCTGCAAGCAACAAGAGAGAAGGAACCAAAGTCCAATTTCACGGCTACGATGTCGTCGGTTGTCCATTGTGAGAGCAGAAGGAGCTTACAAAGGCCTCGGCGCACCAGCAAAGAAGCCCGGATTCTCTTGGGAGCAAAAAGATTGAACAGGCAAATGTAGTCCTTCCAGCCGTGTCCAGGGAGGCCGCTATGTTGGACGAAAGGCTCTTGAAGGAACAAAAGGTCCTGGGCACAATTCAGTTGAAGATTGGTATAAGCTCCACGGCCGCGTCCCACGTTCAGCTGAAGACATTGGAGGCGAAGACAATTGGCTCCCGACGGAGCGAAGCAGGCGGTGTCGCCATCGTAATTAGTCCTAGCTCTGCATTGTCTCAATTTGGCAAGTAAGACTGGGCAGGCAGGACCACTGGCCAGGTGATTGGTGTCCTTCGCTTTGTTGCGGGTGCAGTTAGGGCATGAGATAGACTGAGATTGGCAGTCAGACAGTTGGTGAGCGCCTCCACACCTCGGGCAGGTAAGTGTTCCGCTACACTTCATAGCAGTATGGCCATACAGTTGACATTTAAAACAGCGGGTCACGGATAGATATTCTTCAAGGCGAATCAGCACAGCATCCAGGACACACTGCTGTTGTTGGTTCAGAGTAGAGAATACTCCCGCAGAAACCTCCACAATCCAATTCTCCTTAGCACGGTCGCGACAACTGCGCTTGGCCACAAATTTAAAGTCCTTAAGCAAGTTATCATACTCGAAGGCACCGAAGAGCTGCTGGTTCTGATCGATAATGGCGTCACGAAGGGGGCCAGATTCCCAGCCGGAATCGATGCCGGTAAATAACATGGTAGGACGCCTCTTCCGAGAAGTTTGAACAGTAAAACCGACTTCTGCAGCAAGAGTGGACTCAAGTTGGGACTGTTGGTTCCTGGATTGGCACTTCACCGCTATTCCGCCGTCCGGAAGCTTAGTAATTCCCTTGAATAGTCCTACCTTCTTTTCCCCACCAGTGGCCGCCAGCATGGAACGCTTAGTGGATTCGGCATCGCCGCGAACATCAGGATCAGCGCTGGATGAACGAATGATGGTTGTATGTTTTGGTCTTGGCGGGCCTGCCTTGGCCTGTTGAAGGACAGTAGCAAAGGAGGGAATGATTGGGGCAATAGAGGACGTTCTCTGAGCCAAGGTAGGAGAGCGTGAGACAGGAGGATGAGGTCCTCTGCCTCTTCTAGGCGGACGTCCGCGAGGGGGTGGCATATTTGAAAAGGCTGGTTGGGCAGAAACAGAGTTAGGTGCAGGGAGAGCTCCTGAAGAACTGGGAGAAAGCTGCATGAGTGGATCTTCGTTACCACAGCTATTGTTATAGCCTGAGGGACGTTGTCGACAGGCACGAGACACCAAATCTAAGTGTCTTCATCGTTCTTGATAGATCATGGCCTCTGCTTCAGCCTTAAGAAGGTCCTTCTCCAGGTCTTTGGTCTTCAGAACTAGTCTAGTAAATATGTGTGCCATAAGGTCCACGCATCCATGAACTTCGGCTTGGTCCGCACGTAGAAAGGCGAGTTTCCCGGTGCCGTCCTTTGAAGTGGATTTCTTAACATGGTCAATAGCTCTAGAAAAGGCCAGAACAACCTCATCGTCCATGGTGGACACCTCGAAGAAGCGGTCGAGTTCATAGGACGGCTGGAACTTGACAGATCTCTTCCTTCTAAATGTTCGGTCGTCTTCGGTGGGCGAAAGGAGACGAGACCTCTTCCTAGAGGGTTGATGTCCTGGAGAGGTGCCGGCCGCTGGTGATTTGAAGCCCCCAGTTAGATTATTGTAATCATCCTGCCTAGTGGCCAATGGATCTGGGTCGACGGCCATATCAGTAGAGTCTTGATTAAATTGAGAAGATTGAGAAGATGGTTGTATCTCTTCAGCATCAGTGTCAACAGATTGAGCCTCAGTGGAATCCTCCGCAGGAGTTATGATGGCCTGATCACCCGAAGAACCTTCGTTGCACAAATTTTCACTGGAAAGAATAAGAGCCGTGAGCTGGTCCGCAGGCGGTGGAGTGCGAGCTGGCTTCGATTTCTTACACGCTTCCCAGATGCTTCGTTCTTCTTCCGTCATGTTAGCCGAGGGCAAGCTGGTCCTAGTCTTCGGCGTGTGCGGGGGAGTGCCGATGAAAGCCTGGATCTTTTGCTTGGCCTCCTTTACCATCAGAGCGTAGGCAGTCTGTCTGCACTCAGCCATCAGGGCCTCTTCATTCCCCTTATACTTGGAAGAGAATCTTGCATCGTACAATTGCTTGGTGGTTGCTGCAAAAGACTTGTTGAAGGCCGGGTAGAGAGCACGCCAGTTTGGGACATCATCCACTCCCAGTTGGGAGGAAGTAGCCATCTAGAGATCCAGCACTCTTCCAGGAGGCAAAAGTAACCAGTTCAGGGAATCCAACAGGAAAAATCACCACTTAGGGGGGGCAAAAGTAGCGCAACCAACGGGCCCACGCAAGCCTCAAGGGATACGAATTACTCAGGAAAGACTGTACAACAATCCTGGATCATAAAAACTAGCAGAAAATTTTTTGCCAGAAACGGCCACTAGGGGGCAAATTCGTCGGGGCCAAAAATTTTATAAAGTCCCAAAAAAATAGAAAAAGGGGCCAAAATGGAAAACCCTTGAGGGGGGTGGGTGCTAAATGGTGTGAAGGAACAGAAAAGGCCAAAAGCGCAGAAAAAAAAATCTCTGTGAAAGATGGGCCCGTGAGCAGATTTGACCCGGTACTCACAATTGTACACGGTAATTCAAAATAAGACACAAGTTCACTTCACAAATCCTCCACCAGGGGGCAAAATTGTTGTATACCCAAAAAGTTGCTAACACTAGTAATACAAAATAATTTCCAACTTTTTTGGAGGCCCAGATCTAGGAGCAGGGTGGTCCCACAAGAGCGCCAAGAGTATCAAATAGGACCTAGGGGAACAGGCTTCCTCCCCAGACCCAAAACTCAGACATAAATTTGCTACACAAATCCTTCACCAGGTGGCGATATTGTAGACCTACCCCAAAAGTTGTTAACACTTGTAATGCATTTGCTGGTGCAACTTTTTCATTGTCGAAAAATTGGGGTAAAGGTGGGTCAAGAAAATCCCAATTCTGGTGGGATGGGGACAGGGTGTCCAAAGGCACCAACCTGGCCCAGAAACAGCAAAAAGAAAAAGCGTCTCCAATCAGTCTTGAACCATCAATAGCTGGAAAAATGCCCCAACCAACAAAGATGGCAGCCTCCACTAGGAGACCAAAACAGTCAATTTGGCCAAAATACAAATGCACATAGTTCTCCCAAAAAAGCACCAAACTCTACCAGAAATGTCACAAAAGGACCTTGAGGTCCTTAACAACACACTCACCAAAAGTGAAACTCCTCCGTAGGTCCAAACCCCATAAAAGAAGTGATGTTGTTGGAGCCAAAATGTACACAAACCACTCAAGCGTAGGAGCCTCCTAGGAATCCTTCAAATTATGCAAAAACCAATAGATTTACGGCGTAGATTGTTCCGGCATTTCTTTTAGCAAATTAAATTACCTTTCCAACGATAGTTCGCACGAAATATTAATCGATTAGTTCCGGAGATAATTGGGAATTAGTATATCGCACAGCAATCATTCCATTGCGTTGTAAAAATATAATTCAGAATATTTCTTGCAATCACTGCACCTATATGATTTCTCCCAATGCTCTTCGAACGATTCCAATACTGATTTCAATATGAGAGCATCAGGATAGCTCTGCTACCGCACGTGAGATTTGATGTGTAAAAGACAAACGAAGCGAAAGCGTCGTTTCAAAACATGTGAAATTTGTGTTAATTATGTTTGTTTTCCTATCATGTGTAATTATTTATTGGGATGCCACATTGAGTGGTTGCAGTTGTGTTAACAGTTATTTACCAAATTCGTGACGATTTTGACCACTGGAGGATACCATCACTAAACGTTAATTACAAATGTAAACAAATGACGCTCAAACTCAAAATGTCAATACTCATCAATATCGCGAATTTTCGATAGGCATTATCCGGAAAAAAAAAATTTTTTCAGTCTTTCTATCTTCGCCAGGCAGAAAGAAACATGTGAACTACAGTCTATGCACCTCCTCTAGATGGATTGAATTCAATCGGGAACGATTCAAACGTGGTGCTTCTGTGGCCCTTTATATCCAGGAGGCCCACGATCATCTCTAAGCTGTGGATCCATTTAAAGTGAGTTGTTCTCAAATCTTCTACTGACAAGCTATCAATTGCAGGAAAAGATGGCCCATGGTGATTCATGAGAGGTTGCCCTGCCAGTAACTCATGCTGGATTGCAATTGACTCTAACCCTCTTAAGAGTCTGTCATTGTTGGAATTGGACACCAGGAGGGGTAACGTTTTGTCCTACGCCATCTTGTGAGCAGTGCCCATGTTGTGAATTGCGATGCTGCTGGTAACCATTCTGTTACGGGCATCCACCATGTGTTGCTTTACCCTTTCAACAACACCCTGTCGTGTCTGCCATATATATATTTATCGCACTAACCACATGGGACTCGAAGTGTATACAATTATGTAACACTGTAGTTTACACATTTCTTGCTGCATGACGAAGATAGGAGGACTGAAAATATTTATTTTTTCGTCTAATGCCTTTCTAAAATGTGCGGTACTGATAAGTATTGACATTTTGAGTTTGAGCATCATTTGTGACATTTGTGTTTCTATCACTCAAAATTGAATGGTCAAATTCTTTGCCGTTAACTTTAATTAATGCAAGTTTATTTTGATCTTCCATAGACTTCCACCATGAATCGATTGATGATTGCTTTGGTCCTCCTCAGCCTGGTTGCCATGTGTGTCAGTAAAGAATCTCACGATGTCAAGCACGAGAAAAAAGGTTCCATGACGTATGAACAATGTCAAGTCCTCTGCCCAACGTGTGTGAATCCACCTACCTTTACTGTTGCAACGCAATGCGGAGTATGTATGGGGTCCAAGTGTCTCGAAAAAAAAAAGTTCATTAATCAAGTAACACGGGATTTCCCCCACATTTGTTAAGTTACAAGCGTTTGTTGTTAAAGTGAAAAATAAAGCATTAACATAATGATTTGTCGTGTATTAGTAATGTATGTGAACAGAGGCGTAACTTCAAAATTGGGGCCCGGAGGCGGTATTGCAGTGGAGGGCCTTCTTCATAAAAATGCAGTTATTGCCATACAAGCCCTTGCAAACATGTATCAAGGTTTACCTATTGTTTCAAACCTAGGGTAAAGTTGGACAGTTTTACCACGATAACCATGCTTTAACGGAAATTATGCCCTGGTAAAACTGTGCAACTTTACTATAGGTCGGAAAACCACAATATAACCACAGTAAAGCCGTGAAAAGCCCTTTCATTGAAAAGAAAAAAAATACGGTTTTCCTACACAATGCAAGAGCGCTGTACCGGCCCCCGCCCCCCCCCCCCCCCCCTCATAAAAAAAATCCTGTTTTTGCCACATAAAACGAGACTCCATAGAAGGGCCCCTCTGCCCAGTGGAGGGCTTACATTAAAATAAAATTCAGTTTTTGCCAGAAAAAGCCCAGTGGAGCCCCCCGCATTGATATTTTGAAGTTAACTACAAAATTTTAAAATGGGGCCAGTGAGGGGGCCCCCAAAGTCGGTGGGCCCGGAGGCAGCTGCCTCCTCTGCCTCATTGTAGTTACGCCACTGTATGTGAAACACTGGCAGCCGGCGATAACAAGAAGACCAACCACAATATTGCTCGGGACCAAACTTTAGTGCCAACACCAAGCATGGAGCCCATTTGCGTGCTCTTGAGTCTTTAGCTATTAAACGTTTCTCTTGCGGTCGGGTCCTCCTTATGAACCTCACTGGTCCCGCCTACGATCAGATTCATCGAGATTCATAGCATTGTTTTGTCCTAACTGACCGCCAAATTGGATGAGCGCTGGAGACCTTCACAATTCCAGCCAGTCCAGAACGATGTCTAGAGGTCAGTGGCTGCAACGCGCGTGGTGGAAGTGTAAATTGTCTGTGTTCGTCTGCTTCGCGTGACAACATGTAACATCCGTTGATTACAATAATAAATTTTTGTTGTGCGTGTGAAGAATGGAAAGGTTATTACTATCTGCAAATACTAACCTTCAGTAATTCATGCAAAAATAGCTAATTTTGGCTCTTCCCAGGCTTAAAACCAAAAATAACATCTTATTTTTGTTGCTCCCGTGAGCTGCACCCCCTCTTCCCACTAGGTGCGCTGCTTTGTCATTCCAGAGAGTCCGCTGCCATCTTGGAAATTCTTCACATCGCTTGAGCAGCGTTGAAACATCAGCATGTATTTTTGGTTATCTGCTCAATTATGGCTTCCTTGAATGAGGAAGAAATTCTATACAAGAGAAGATCGAAAGCGGGAATTATGCAGCGTGCACGTGCTTAAAGACGCCAAAAGACTACCACCCTTTGTACAGGAAGTGCAGAGACTGCGATTTCGTCAAAGAGTTTTGGGCTTCCTGGGAAACCCGACACAGCTCAGCGACACCAACACGCCGACACGAAGTATTGACATGAGCCCGACATGAGCCTGACACGAAGTATCGACACGAGTCCGACACAAAGTATCGACACGAGCTCAACACGAGACGACATGAAGTATCGACACGAGCCCGACTAAGTAGAAAGGGACAGACCCCCAAATATACCAAATATTTGATTAATTAGGCTATGCATAGGGACATATGGTTTATAGACAGGTGCGGTTACCCCAAATTAAATGAAAGGGTACATGGTACATAGGTGTGCAAAATAACGGTACAAAAGGTTACCTACGGTAAATAAGGGTACATACAGTATTAGCATTCAAACCAGTACATAAAGGTACAAAAGGTAACGAATGGGTACATAACTTAAGGGTACGAAAGGGAAAAGGAAAGGGAGCAAAAGGTACAACAGCACTAAAGGATACATACGGGGACAGAATAGTTGAAAAGGTTACCTATGGTACGAAAGGGTACATAGGTTACGAACGGTTACAGAAGGGTACAAAATGGAACAAAAGGACACAAAAGGGGGTACAAAAGGGTACATAGGGTACGAATGGGAACAAAAGAGTACATAGAGGTACAAAAGGGGATGAAAAGGAAACAAAAGGGCATGCAAAAGGGAACCTAGGGTATGAAAGAGTACGGATGGGTACATAGGATACAAAAGGGTACGCAAGGCTACAAACTGTAAATAAGAGTAAGAAAGGGTACAAAATGGTACAAAAGCCTGCCAAACGTCTAAAAGTGTACATAATGGTACATAAGGGCGTGAAAGGGTACAGAAGGGAATGTAAGGATAGAGAAAGTTTCAAAAGGGTACATAAGGGTATGAAAGTGTACAAAAGGACGTAAGGGTACTTGACAGAACGAAGGGGTACGAAAGGGTACAAAACGATACATAATTTTTATCTAGGATCATTGTTAGTGGATCATACCTTCCACTTTACCCCCAAATGTGTGATTAAACTTTTTATCGTTGTTATTATATTATTGGAGTATAAAATGGTAGAATAGGGTACAACGGAACGAAAGGATACGAAAGGGTAACTTTAAAAGAGTACAAAAGATACAAGGGGATACAAAAGAGTGAAAAAGGTACAAAAAGGTACAAAAGGGTACGAAAGGTTAAAACAAAATGTCATTCAAGGTTTCCAGTTGACTTTTTAAAGATCAGTCGTTCATTTTTGAAGTTCTCTTTCAGTTTCGGACCCATAAAAACTTGAAACGTAATCCTTAAGTAATTTTACGATATGTTAATTAACAGTATTATAATAGTACAATTATTATATAGTAGTAATTATAGTAGTAATTATTACAACTACTTTATTTTTTTTATTGTTTGAATTAAATCATCTGAGGCAAAATAATGTTCGTGCCTAAATACAGTGAATCTAGCGGGCACTTGATATACGGACTTTGTCCATTTTTTAAATGACCTAGATAGTTAATAATAACTAGAGGAAGCCCGACCTCCGGACGGGTGTAATAAACGTGCGTATGCAAGAATCTTCAATCAGTATTTTGCGTATACTGGCTAACAAACACTGTTTTGGGCCACTTCGCTCACTCAATCAGCACGTCTCACTTACCGTCATAAAACCTTCTTCCCACTTGCCTTCTTGTCTGCAGTGATAACGTGGTGACACCGAATTTTTATTACAGGGACTGTGAAGAACTGCTTATTTACAGTTTGTCATTGTACAGCTTGTCACTCATGGTTAATTCCATGCTTCATCAATATTGCTTTATGCCTATTTTGTGCATGCTGGATGACGAACGCTGATTTTCGTTCGCTTCGCTCACTTAATCAGCGCATCTCTCTTACGACTGTAAACCATTTTCCCCTCTTGCCTTCAGTGTCTGCGTGGTGACAGGCACTGTGAAGGTCTGCTCATTTCCAGTTTGCCATAATGCTGGGGCTCCAGTCCCACGTACGACCACCGCCACCAACGAAGAGTTGTTGTTCGGCTCACAAAAAAAATTGGTTTTTGATGGAGAAAGTTACTGACATTTGTTATTAGAACCTCCCCACCTCCCCTCCTCCTCCTTATATTTTTTTTTTACTTCGTATTAGAAAATACGAAAGAAAATATGAATACGTAAGCTCTGTATTTCTAAAAAAACGTCCAAGAAAATAATAATGACCCTTCATTCTGGCCTTTGCATTGTTGTTGTTCTACTCGTTAAGCTTTTAATACTGGCGTTTGCTGATTTACATTGTTGCCTAATAACAATGTTTAAACAATGTAACACAATGAAACTGCTAATTCGTGGCCCCGTAGCTCCGGAATGGAACGACCAATCGGAATTCTGCAAAACTACACCACGGAAGCTGTCCATAGACACCATCCGCACCATCGCACACCAAATATTAACGGAGGAGATGCAAGAACAAAATTCGTGATAGTTGGCCTCGGTAGACGATTAATATGTATTAGCCACATCGCTTGCTTCGGTCGAGGAGGTTCCTTATCGCTGCATCTCTTTAAATAAAGTTTAGACGACTACGTATTTTGATGAAACATTCCAAGTTTAAAACAGATGATAAAATATTAATTGAACAAAGCTGCATGTGTATGGTGGTGGTGGGGGGAAGGAATTACTCTGCTCCAACTATTCATTTCCAAATAAGGAAATAGATGACAAAACCGAATTTTTTTTTTGGGGGGGGGGGGAGGCAGGGGATAGGGGGAAGGAAGGGAATTACACACCGCTTCTACATTTTTTTTTCCAAATGAGGAAATAGCCGACAAAACAGTTCTTTTTTTTTTTTTGGAGGGGGGAGGCTTCACCGCTCCTACTTTTTTGTCCGCATAAGGAAACAGATGACAAAATAGGGGTGTTTTTTTTTGGGGGGGGGGAGGGGTGGATGGGGATTCGGACTAGGGATGGGTCGGTTTCATTTTTTTGATTTCGGTTCCGGTTTCGGTTTTCACGCCGAAAAAACCTCGGTTTCGGTTTCGGTATCGGTTTTTGCCACCATCCACCCCAACCCGATTTTACTAATTTTTTTTCTTGCAACAGTTGTATTACTAGCTTCAACTTACTCCTGCTTTCACTTTCAGCAGCGTCATAGACCGTGATACAGCTTTGGCACCATTTTCCTCTACTATTTTCGTTTTAATAGCTAGGAGCTTTGCTGTCATTTATACGTAGAAAATGATAATTATTTAAAAAATGTAAAACAACAAATAATTTTTTTGATTTTCGAACACCGTACGAAAAACCGACACAAAATCCGAATCGGTTTCGGTGTCGGTTTTCAGTAAAAACCGAAAATTCGGTTTCGGTTTCGGTTACCGACCCATCCCTAATTCGGACCCTACATCGTAGCGTGCATAATTACCCCACTGTTAGGTGTAGATGGATCCTCCTATTTCCAGATGAATTTACTGCCACTGGAAAATTCCGATTTCTTTTGGATTTTGCACATGACGAAGTAGCTATTGGTTGATACCAAACGAAACAATGAATGCACCATAGTCGTAGTTACACTGTAATGGTCGCCATCTTGAAATCAGGGCCATTTTGAAAT
The DNA here is from genome assembly GCA_023313725.1 of Lithobius niger. Taxonomy (NCBI): domain Eukaryota; kingdom Metazoa; phylum Arthropoda; class Chilopoda; order Lithobiomorpha; family Lithobiidae; genus Lithobius; species Lithobius niger. The sequence continues at coordinate 10,552 of JAHWFP010157227.1, read as the reverse complement.
TATGCTTATTATCGTTCGATTTCCTTCAAATTTAGAACAGAGACGAAAGAGTTGATACCAAGTGAAACAGTGAATATGCCATCGTCAGTAGTAATATCTAATGGCCATTGTCTTGAAATTGGGGATCCATTTTGAAATTATACGTTTTGTCCCATTTCCTTCAAATTTAGAACGGAGACAATACAGTTGATACCACGTGAAACAGTGAACGTGGCATCTTTACTAGTAATCTGTAATGGCCACCATCTTCAAATTTGGTGGCCATTTTTAAATGATACTTAGTATCGTCCAAATTCCTTCAAATTTAGAATGAAGACGATATTAACAGTTGAAACAATGAATGTGCCATCGTCATTATTAATTTGTAATCCACGCCCTCTTGTAATGAGTCAGCCATTTTGAAATTATGCTTATTATAGCCTGATTTCCTTCAATAAAAAAATTAAAAACGTGAAAGAAAAATTAAAAAGGAAGTTGTACTCAAACTCTAAAGTGGGTGTATAGTACATTCTTCTCGGTGTAGGCAGTAGCCTACCTTCAGCTGCACTGTTTTATAGTTTAGGTACAATTCTAAAAGTAACAGGTATTAACAAACAACGTTAAATGTTAATAGTAAGGGTCGAAAAACCAAAACCTTGAAGGAACACGGACAAGCTTTGACAGTCAGGGTCTAGGTGTAAAATTTTGTCAGT
>JAHWFP010157226.1:0-10146 GCA_023313725.1 Lithobius niger | reverse complement strand
AAAAAGTTGTTGTGTGTCCCAATAAGCCACCGTACGTTGCGGTCACGCAGATTAAAAATGGCCGGCAAACAACAATAATAAGAGTGAGGACGAGCGAATTTCGCGATGTGCATTGAGTTACCTAACATTTGCCGTATACGGTTTGTAAAAAAATACCCCGAATTGTTTTGGCAGTTTGCCACAGCCAATGTTTATTTATAATAATAATAATGATAATAGCAATTCGTCACAATAGCAACAGGTCTGGCAAGGACCCTGAGATCACTAACAGCCAGCCCAAGTTAAAAACAGAAGATAACCTCACATAAAGGTAGAGATGTTGCCAAGGGAAGGTGATGGGATGAGGTATGGGGACACGAATGCCTTACCACCAAGGTTAGACCTGCCAGGGACTCTTAAGCCGCCGATGGCATCGCCAAACGTGTTGGACACAGGAGCTGGCATTTGCTGGCATCTTTGAAGTCCACTATGGGCCGGCTTTACGACTTCTATGACTCTGGTTAAGCCCCAAGCTAGTGTGCGTTTCACAATACTAGAAATGTTGACTCTGAACATGGACGCTGAATGACAACGTAGATGGTCTTTCAGTAGTTTCATAAAACACGTGATGAATTTCATAGGATTCCCTCTCATTTAGTACGGATTATTCTCATCAGGAGCGAATGATATACTATACACGTCCCTAGTGGGTTTATTACACTCCTGTTATCATTTATAAACAATATTGTGGTGATTTGATTTAAAACGTTTGGTACAAGTTGGAAATGCGATATTTAGACCAGTTACTATATTTGAAATATTAGGCACCCATGAGAAAATGGTAAAGGATTTTCGGCAACATCATTTTTTTCCAGTGCTGATCACTTTTCATCATGAAGAATTAAAAAAAAAAAGATTACAAAAAGCTCTTCATGACGGACACGTCATCAACACATTAAACAAATTCCGGAAGTGACCAAGAAGGCGAATGCGATGCTGAAAGTTGTTTATTAAATCCAATTTTGTATTTTTGCGTGGGTGCCTCACTTGTCAGATAGTGAACTGCTCAAGAGTATTGTAATTATAGGCTAAAATCAGCCATATTTTCTGTCTTAAGTGACTAAGAAAGCTACAGATAAAATCTAGAAAACTGGGTTACAAAATATGCTTCTTCTTGTTTCCCCAGATTCCATTTAATAGTATTATTATTTTTTTTTTTGTAAGGAGTTGCGAGTCATGAAAGTTAATCCCCACAACAGGTGCAGGTAAAAATTGTTCTTTAAGATTACTTGGGTTGTGGTGGATTTATAATAACGTGAACCGTGAAAAATTCTGTATGCTAATCTCTAATTTCCATTTATCTGGTTTGATCTTGATAGGCTGTTTAAGCTCAAATCACGCTCTAGGCATACTTAGAACTAGGTGTGTTGGCAAGCCTGCATAGAACTGTACAATGGTTTTAGAGATGCTTATCTTATTGTACCTGTTTGTACAAGTGTACCCGTTTCTACCTGCTTGAACTGGTCTATTAGCTGCTATCAGGAGTGGCATACAAGAGAGCCCAAGGGCTTCACTGAGTGTACATGACAATACTACTGCGTTAAACAGGGAGTCCTGTTTTTCCATCCTGTTGCATACCTTATTTCATGCTTTATTGTGTGTTCCTTTCGAATTCACTGGTCTGCGTGTGGCGTGCAAGCAAGCACCCCTCCAGTGGCGAGTGGAAAAGTATATGTTATAAAGTATTTGTGTGCATGTTGTATGCTGACTATGGATATTTCCTTTCGGCCGTGTCAATACGGCTCAGCGGTAGGATCTTGGCATTTGGTTTCAAAGGTCATGGGTTCAATTCCCGGCTCGGGCAGTCTGAAAATCTAAGCCCAAACGACAATCTAAATAAGTTTGCACCTGTCGTTTTTCAATACGATCGCATGTTCCATCTCTTGTTCGGGATCATGTCCTAATGTAGAACAACTGGTCGTCATTATTTTCTGAGATATAACACGTTAAAAATATGCTGAATAGGGTTAGCCCAATAGATTGGCGATAAAAAAAAATGTCACCCGGGGTACGATTAGTCCATGCATGCGACATCTCCGTGCACAACAACGTTCCACGTGCGTGATGCGGTGAAGCAGCTGGATTCTTCTAGCCAAAGGTACTGGGGAAGAATCAGCTTTTTTTCGTCTCCTAGCTCAACAGCAGTTCAAGCGCGTGCCAGAAAATTGACACCTGTTAGCATTGTTTTGGTAACATAAGATTCTGGCTATGTTGAATTAACTGGCTTGAATCAGGGAAACGAAACCCACAGGTTCTCTCCCCGACGACCTTGTGACAAGGGATGGAATATGAAGGGATGGAGTATGATGGAACATGGAATATGAAGGGATGGAGTATGATGGAACATGGAATATGAAGGGATGGAGTATGATGGAACATGAAATATGAAGGGATGGAGTATGATGGAACATGGAATACGAATAGTTACAACATGACCATTCCCACGTCCTACTATGGGTGTTGATGGCTATTCCTGCTGCTATTCAACGTTATTTCAGGTCTTGTCCAACTGCAGACGCTGTTGCTCTGATAGCAAGAAAAGGAACTGTATATTTCAGCTGCTACAGCATTTGGAGTCAACTCTGGAATGGTACTATAAAGCATGATTGGCTATCCGTGTCGATGAGTGGTTAAAAGGTGTGTTATTTTTAGAAAACTCCGTTGTGACGTTACAAAGGTGTACAAAGGTATCTTCATAGGACTGTATAACTGATGCTTTATGCAAAACAGTTAACAGAGCGAATAAATGACAACGAAACGCAGTAGTTGACAGAACGGCTTTAATAACATTGGTTACAATGAAGATGCCGTACATTATCAGATGGATGGGGAAGTTGGCTACACTGTAATCACATGGGAGGAGGGGAGTGGTGTTGCGCTGCCGTAAGGTAACAAAAACTATTACAGGAATGTTTCTCGATGTAAACATCTATACGGCAGTGCAAGTAATGATTGCTAGTGTATTTAGAGTTAGGTAGGTTTGGTAGTTAGGCCTATGAATTAGGAGTAAACTACACTTGCATAAAGACGTCAGACCAGCCTGACTGCGAACAAGATTGCACTGACCTGGAACGTGAGAACGTGAGTCGCAGCGATGAATCCCACATTTTGAGCAATAAAAATGTTTCCGTTTACTGGCTTGAGCATTTGCTTTGGTTCACCAAAAGAGCTGACATGGAATCTGTCGATCTTCAATTGAAGCGTTGTGGTAATGTTTAGTTGTTAGTGAATCGTTTCGAGCCTTTGCTGGTGCTAGGTAATTTTATATATTACATGCTCATCAATTGCTGGTGTTGTGGGATCACCAATTAATGTCCTAAACATCACTTTTGCATTCATGTGAATGCTGATGATAAATTTGTGAACTGAGATGTGCGTGTTTAAATGATTAATGTAGACACTCAATCAGAAGTGTTTGGTGTGTTGAGAATTATTCATAAATAGTAGGCAATTTTCAATTCCACACACTACAGCATATACTTTCATAATAGGCCGTACCGTATTAAATAACACCTATGCTGCTGGTTATCATAACTATGCGTGCGTTAATCTTCATTTCAACCAAGCCATCTAAACAGTAGTGAAACAGCAGTAAAAAAACCATATTCCTTACAGATTTTCCTCAGATTACAAACATATTATTTTATCAAGAGAACACTTTTTTATGCATGACAGCTTAATTTCAAAAAAAAAATACTACACCGCCTACGGTAATACAATAATTTCATAATATCCTACATACGGACGTGCTTTTTATATTATTTATTTTAGTGTCCCAATCCGAGAAGTTTGCAGACGTTACCGGAGGTGGTAGTTTAAGCCCCCCCCCCCCCCAAAAAAAAAAGGTACAAACGTATTAACAAACGCAAACTGACCATTCAACAACATTTTAACCAGAATTCTTTTGGGGTTAAATCAACTACTTATTCTTTTTCGCTAACAGTTTCCAACCAGTTGAACCTTGTGCGAAAAATATGCACGGTAAATAACAATAAATTTGTAGTAAACTTTCATAGTTAACAATTAAAATGTAATAACCACTAATCCTACTAATCAAAAGATGTAAAAGTATATACACATGCCATGTCATATTCCTTTGTCATGTACACATGTCATGTCATCCAGTCAGTCATATTCCTTTCCAGCAAGGGTACGTACTTTCTTTTTGTATGTTTGTTAATTAGCCTGTGCAGGTTGTAAATCTTTCTTCTTATTGCTAAAGGAATTTGCAAGTGAGTTAAGAAAATGTAATTTATTTTCCATTCTTTCGAATAAGAACTACTTTTTTTTTCCAAGTGTGAAAATCAAAGAAACGGCGATCTTCCCAAAACAACGCAAGGCTGGCTATCACTGTTTTCGTTGTATTATTTTTTAAAAAGAGAAACCTTTCTGAAGAAACATTTAAAATAGTACCTTGCAGAAGAGAGTATAAGCAACCCGAATGCATTTGGAGATAAAATACAGGCAACTAATATTTTGACATCCTCTGTGTGTAAATACATACGTGCTGTGATGACTTCTTTGGAGTAAACTGGGAAATAAGTTAAAAAGAACTTAATTATGCTGAACTTCGCATTCCTATTTCTTTCTGAAGAAAAACAGAAATATGTGGAATTGTGGATATTTAACGCAATCTCGACATATTAGTTGACTGTGCTATGTGCAACCGTGTTCAGCTTGTGCAACTGCAAATATACCCTCCTTTTTTCCTCATTGTCACATGGCAGAAGAACTAGCTTTTCTCCAGACAGACATTCCTCAGTTAAGCTAAAGCTTTTCTCCACACAGACTTTCTTCAGGTAAACTAAAGCTTTTCTCCACACATACATTCCTCCGTTAAGCTAAAGCTTTTATCCACACAGACGTTCTTCAGTTAATCTAAGCTTTCTCCACACAGACATTCCTCAGTTAAGCTAAAGTTCTTCTCCACACAGACATTCCTCAGTTAAGCTAAAGCTTTTCTCCACACAGACATTCCTCAGTAAAGCTAAAGCTTTCTTCACACATACATTCCTCAGTTAAGCTAAAGCTTTTCTCCACACAGACATTCTTCAGTTAAGCTAACATTGGTTTTAGGTTATGAGCCAATCCTTTAACATTATTTCAAGTGACTGGCAGTAGTAAAACACTGTACCAAAGTGTGCGGAAGGCAAATGGGATCCTATTATCAATTATACAATTTTCGATGGGAGGAATGTAAAAAGGAAATCCATGTCAGCTCATTTCTAGACTTTAGGGTCATCCTGGTTGCAAGTAGTTACGGGAGACACGAGGTTCTCTATAAGTCTAATAGACTATCGTTAACCTAGTATGCATTCGTTATCTAACTATTTAACCTCAGTGAGAACCAGAGTGACCATCTGGGTCTAGAAGTAAATCACGAGTTCATCTCGTTTTATTTATGCTCAAGTTGCTGTACCTTCATTTCCCGTTAAGTTACAAACATTGAAACCGAAACATTGTCTGGGGATTACAAGGCTGCGTCTTTCATCTGATCATCACCACCATCGGAATGTCAAAGTAAGTACACTGTCGTTTGAATGCTGATCATACAGCTCTTCATTTCTTTTGATCAACTTTGCAACACTTCTGAAAATGTTGCAGAATCTAAGGTGTGCAAACCTGTAAATGTGTCCATAGACTAATGATACATCGACCTCTGGGTTATTACATGAAGAAGAGCGTGCATTGACGCCACTTCTAAAGCGTATTTGGCCATGGAAGAACAACTTCGTCTTACAGAGTTGTTCTGTTAGCTTCCATCTATCAGAACCCCATTTATGGTAGAGAGAGAAAAAGAGAGCTCTGTAAATAAAGGGGATGGAAAGCCACACAAACACACGTTCGTGGTTTAAGTTGAAGAGAAAACAAATCAGTTACGTATTCTATTAAACAGTTACTTCATCTGTAAACCTCGTCTTATCATCCAAGTTGATGATGATTTTTTTGCCATGCCTTTTGGCTGGGGACATCGTGTCCGGCGTGCTGTGGGCACTTTCTACGCTGTTATCTCCAGGGTAGTCTTCAGCCGCCGATGCAACAGCGGTGTCTGTTGGCGAAACAGACGTTGTTGGATGATGGGCACTGTTGTTGTCATCACTGACCTCTACGCGTGCCACTGCAGCGTCGAAAACTACGGGAGTGTTTGTGATGACGTTGGCAGCGGAAGCTGCAAGAACGGCAGCTGCATCTTCGTCTTCTTTAGGAAGCGGGGTTGGGGGTGAAGGCAAAGGTGGCAGCGTCTGGGCGTGGTTTACGGTCTCTTTCACGGTCTCGACTTTCCCGCCGAGACACAGAGCTGACAGAAGGGAAGCAGTGTCTACAGCAGAATCCAGCACGAGTTTCTCCATGGCAGATGCCTTCGGGCTGCCGAGACACGCGTCCTCTTCGGTACTAGGCGAAGACGGCGTGAGCAAAGGTGTTGCTACTGGGGTGAGTGAGGGCATCTGCGTGGATGCTGTCACACTTAGAGTTTTAGGTGTGACAACAGCAGGGTTTGAGTGGTTGGCGACAGCGCCAGTGGGTGCTCCTTTGCCTGCGGTCTTTGATTCGGCGTAGTCCTTTTTGGCAGCTTCTTGCATGGCATTGATCTTCGCTGCCAGGTGGCGATTTCCCAAGCGCATATTCTTTTCCTTCAGTACTTCGAGCTGCGTGTAAAGTCGCTTGAACTCCTCCTAGACAAAAGGACAAAAAGCAAAATGGATTCCTTAGTTTCTGTTTCACTTTGTGGCTCTAGCTCTGCTATAAGGAAATAATTCACAATGTAAAAACCCAGCAAAAGAGCACAAACCAATGCTGTTTGTGCTCCATCTTAAGGAAAATTGGAAATTAGCCAACAGCGAAAATCATATTTTTCTCTCCTTCATTGAGCCTTGTTAGTGTATGATTTGTCTTCCCTCTCCATTGTATACGGCCGAGTGAATTTCGGTCGAATGGAGTCCTGGTCACGGTTGTGACCTTAATAACGGGTTCAGTGAGTTATCTTTATGCCAGTGGAGGGTGTGGCCATAGCGATTGAGGCGCTATTCAAGTGATCTGGGGGCGAACTGGGTAGCCGGTTCGAATCCGGGTCATGCCACTCCGACGAAACGTAAGTGCATAAAGGAGGCTTACTGAACTACGTTATTTCTAGTGTATGATTTTCGGCTGTTGGCTAATTTCCAATTTTCCTTAATATTATTTCCATCGATTTATGTCTATTTATTTTTCCTTTTTTATTTTTATTTTGTCTGTTTAGCTAACAAAATCAGAGAAATTATTGCAAAAATTTTAAAACATAAGACAGCGGGATGTATGAATCCATGGAAAATACTTTAAATCAGTGATACAAGTGGTGGTATAACTCAAAGTATCAGTGTTACCGGAGAAGCAAATGATAAATTAGACGGCACTTAACATTTGTGGTTTTTTTTTTTTAACTGTAAATGATTGCATGAGCCACAATAAAGTGATTGTAAGTATTAACATCAAGATACTTGTACAAGTGAATAAATTTATGCAAATTTGTAACGACATTAACTGTACAGAGTTGAAGAAAAGGACGAAAAAAATAAACAAATCCATAATTAAAGAAAAAATACTTGTCTATAACAGGACACAGCAATTTTAGTAGTACAACTTAAATGCCCATGTGGGAGCCTGGCTAAGATCGCGTAATGTTTTATGACCTCTTTTAAACTCTTACAGGAAGAACACATCTGAAAAGATCTAGACAGTTTGAAACGTTTATTAAACGAAAACTGTACAACATATCGATACACGGTTTTTACCGTCACGTTCTGTAACTCGTCAAGTTTCACAGAGCGGTGGTAGTTTTCGAATGGGCATCACGTGAACGTCACGTGACAAGTTATGCAAGATGGCCGCAACTTCTACAGAGGCGGCGTTTTCTGTGTTTGAACAGCAACGCACTCATGACTTGGCAACCATAAAACCCCTGATCTAACACCATGTGACGTTTTTTTTTTTACGGGGATATGTCGGAGATAAGGTGTTCATCCAACCCTCTTCCACCAACCTACAAGATGTTAAGCAACGGATAGCAGCATGCAGCAGTTGTCGTAGTTATCGAGGATATGGTAAACTGTGTTTGGCAGGAATTTGATTACTAACAAAAACGTCAAGTGTGCCGTAAAAAAGGGGGTTATATGCTTGAAGTTTCACTTTACTTGTTAAAATGTACACGGATAAAAATTGGATGATTTTTAATTGAAATAATCAAATGTGCAATTGAGAAAATTGCATCTGTTTAAGTGCTGCTGTGCTTTACGTTTGAAATATATGATAGGTAAAGCACAACAGCACTTAATCAGATGCAATTTTCTCAATTGTACAGTTGATTATTTCAATTAAAAATAATCCAAATTTTATCCGTGTACATTTTAACAAGTAAAGTGAAACTTCAGTCATATAACCCCCTTTTTCACGGCACACTTGACATTTTTGTTAGTAATCCGTGTACCATTTGTAACGGCTATGGCGTCATGCTACAAAGGTTTATGTATGCATTGTTTATGCATGCATTGTTGCTGGCCACTTTGAAACAATTCAACTCAGCTCAGAAAGCCTGCATTTACGAAATAAATACGACATCCTATCGTTCTAGCTGCCAATTTCGAGGCCTCGATTAACGTGGTCTAGTTTGATTTAAATCTATATGCGTTTAGCTGAAACACGGATTCTTTCAGGAATTTGATTATCGTATGGATGTATACCGTGTAACTAAGGGAGCACACAATGAACATCTACAATTTGCTAAGCAAAACTTAAAGGTAGGTTGCCACCCAATTAGCATTGCAGCTTCTAGCCCCATTGAGTTCGCTCTCGCAGCAAGCAAAGGAAGGCGCAAAACAATACCTTTAAACACAACTGACAATCCACGTGCCTCCTTAATCATTGAGTGAAAATTTGAGGCATCCCCGTGCACCTGGGAGCAATCTGCAAAGGTTAACGATGTTACTGTCACTCGATGGCACCATAGTATTTTCCTCGTATTCTACTGTGGCGCCATCGAGTGGCATTAACATCGTCAACTTTCACAGCTTGCTTCCAGGTGCCCGAGGACGTATCAAATTTTTATTCAATAATTCAGAAGGGCTCGTGGCTTGTTTGTTGCGTTAAAAGATATTTATTTGTGCATTCCTTTAAATGCTGCGAGCAAGTGCTAAAGAGAACTATACCATGCGCCATGGCTGTTTGCTGTGACGTGCATATCATGTGACTGGGCTAGTCCAATCAGACGGCCAAACAACCGTTGTTCTCGTTCGTCATTGGCTAATTCATGGTGACGTCACGGCAAACAGCCATTGTTCATGGTTTAGATAGCGGTCGATGGCGCTAGATGCTCCAATACTTTCGTTTGGTCGCAACCCGCCTTTAATGAGTTACAGTAAACGTGACGGCGAAAACAGTTTAAATCGATAAGTTGAATACTTTTCGTTTAATAAACGCTTCAAGCTCTTTTGTAATCCCCTTGTATAAGGAATTCCGACGAAGCATACACCGTGCTGATGTTAATCAAGTGAACTTTAAAAAAAAAAACCAGGTAATTAAAACATCATTACTTCCTCATAGCTGACAATCTTTTTTAGACTTAACTCAACGAAATAACTGCATCAATGTTTTAAAAAAAACTGCACTTTGCTCATTTTCGTGGGGCGCCGGACTTGTACCGACACGGAGTTACGTTAACTCCGGAATTTTCATAAACACTAACCCCTGTGTGGGACCCGGAATTACAGTAACTCCGAAATTCTTAATTTGTTTTAAAAGTGTCTGAAATAATCCGGAATTGTGGTAACACGGATTTGCCGTGACTCCTGATTTTGTTGATTAAATAACGTCCCAGCCTCGCTCGCGCTACCGCGCTCGCTGCGGCTATACATATAACATCGGAAACCGTGTTACTACAATTCCGTGTTACTTCAAGTCCGTGTTACTACAATTCCGGATTGTTTCAGACACTTTTAAAGCAAATTACGAATCCGGAGTTACTGTAATTCCGGGCCCAACACAGCGGTCAGTGTTTATGAAAATTCCGGAGTCAACGTAACTCCGTGTCGGTACAATTCCGCGACCCCATTTTCGTTCCTCTTATTTATTGGCTTA
>JAHWFP010157225.1:17980-38132 GCA_023313725.1 Lithobius niger | reverse complement strand
GTGCCATCCAACGACATTATTGGCATTGTAAAGCACCCTAAAATCAACGTTTTACTGTGACTTTAGCTTTTCTGACTTTGAAATCGTTCCAATAGCCAATAAGGATTAAAATGAGGGATACTGCTATTCATTATTTCAGAATTCTTCTTCTTCCTATAGGGCAGTGACACGACGTAGTATTATTGTGTATAACTCTATGCTGGAGCCTTAATGGATTAGCTGCAAGGGGCACTGCGGAGAGAAACAGAAGGGCGTCATACTGAAGCCGATGCTGTGAAGAGTGATTTCTTAGACCTAAAACGCGCGATTTTTGCTGTTGGAGAAAACAACGTTATTTTAAGCCTAAGAAATCCGCTCTTCCGTTGTTTTTCCCTCCATTTTTATGTAGTGCACCTTGTAGTTATGCCCTCCAAATCCCATACTGGTGCCAAAATGGCGGCAAATGTCACTGTTCTATTGAATACTTGTGTTATCAAATTTGAGAACACGCAACGCTGGTTCGTGTAATATTTACAGATTTCTTCTGGTCGTAATTCATCATTAACTATCAATCCTGTTCGTGAGCACCATGGTGCATTAGAAATTTGATCTAGACATGTCAAAATGCATTTCTTAGGAGCAAAACATCTGAAGAAGCCGTTTTCAGCACGGAAATTACAAGGCTCTCCATGCAAATCAAGCGTTTTTGTAAACATCAAGCAAACACGCTTGCAGTAGGCGTCAAACGTGTTACGTGATGATAGTAGTAGTACTAGAGTTTGGTTCAGTTAATATTAAAATGCTGGCTGAAACCCACTGGTAAAAACACTCTTTCTTTGCGGCTTGAGAATCTAAAGTATAGACCAGCGTCATGTGACGTCATATTGCTACAAGAGATACCTGCAAGGGGCACTAGATTGAAATGGTGGGTTAAACAACGGCACTTCTAGTCAAGCCAGTGCTTTGAGAGTGGATTTCGTAGGCTTAAAAAACCGTTTTTTTTCTCCAATCCCTTATGCTGCTTAGGTTGTAATCGGAAAATAAAGATTCCACTTGCTTAATGTCAGCAACTGCCAACAAAGAGACAAAAATCGCGCGCTTTAGGCCTAAGAAGTGCAGTATAATAGCATTGGCTTCAGTAAGACGCTCTTCTTTTCCCCCACCAGTGCACCTTGCATCTAACCCAGTTACTCGCTCCACCATAGAGTTATATACAATAATACTACGTCGTGTCACGGCCCTATAGAGCAGTGACACGACGTAGGATTATTGTATATAACTATGCTGGAGCCTTAATGGGTTAGCTGCAAGGGGCACTTTCAGAGAGAAACAGAAGGGCGTCATACTGAAGCCGATGCTGTGAAGAGTGATTTCTTAGACCTAAAACGCGGGAATTTAGTTGTTGGAGAAAACAACGTTATTTTAAGGCTGAGAAATCCGCTCTTCCGTTGTTTTTCCCTCCATTTGTATGTAGTGCACCTTGTAGTTATGCCCTCCAAAACACAGGTGCCAATATGGCGGCAAATGTCACTGCTCTATTGCATTTCGAATATTTACATATATATATATATATGTATATTACTTTTTTTTCAAAATATTTTTTGCCTTCAATCATAGCATTAACCAGCTAAAGGCACAAAAGGTTTGGAAATACTGCAACGACAACGTTGCTATGGAAACAAGAACTGGAGAGTGTTTGTTTTACTTCAGTTATAGTCATGGTAGCAGTACTGCGCAATGCTCTACGTATCACTTCGTGCTCACTGAAAGTCGGTGGTGTGTTAGAAGTTGAGTTTGCTTTTTGAAACGTTCAGTTAAAGACATTGAGAAAATTGGTATCAATACAACAGCAGTAAAAAAAAAAGTAGCTGAATATAGGGTACCTACATTTTGAACTCATTGGCAGTGGAAATAAAACACCATTACAGAAAGTTCTGCTTAAAGTGGCAAACGAATTGTGGACAGCCCATTGCTAGTAAATAAAGATGTATCGCCGAAACAACTGATTTGAAAGAAAGTTTTAAAGAAGCTGCTGTATATTTTCGCAATCGATGTCATATTGTAGTGAATTTTAATGCTTGAAATGTTACCGATATTGCTATTTTCAGTGTTTACTACGGTGAAAAAATAACTTTCGTAAATTTACACAATGGGACGTGTAACAAGGGTTTCGTTAAAAAATAATCGAGTGCTGAGAACTAGCACTCGATTAACTAGTTCTCAGCACCGGGCAGCCCTCCTTCATTGTTGTGCACCTACATCTGTAGTGTAATCGAGTGCTGAGATGTTCGTCCATTGTTGTGTTCCTGCGTCCTTGTATTGTTACAAGAGGGCTGAGATGCGGATATCGGTAGATAATTTATTTGTTCCCCTTTGCCAGTTATTTTCATTTGTTATCCTTTTCCCCTGCTTCCCTTTGTTAGTTTCCTCTTACCAAAATCATTTCCCTTTGTTGTCCCTTTGTTTCCTTTCATCATGTTCCCTTTTTTTTTTTTCCTTCCCCCCCCCCCCCACATCTTCCCTTTATTTACTTTCTCTTATGCCATTGTTTACCTTTCCCCATGCTTCCCTTTGTTTCCTTTCCCCGCTGGCTGTCGACGCGCCATTAAGCCTCAAATTCCCCTCCCCCCCTTTCATTTGTTTCCCTTTGTTTCTTTTTTTCCTAATGCTTCCCATTATTTGTTTCTCTTTTCCCGTTGTTTTCCTTTTCTCACTGGTTCCCATATTTACCCCTTATTTCTCTTTCCCAATATTCTTCCCTTTATTTATTTCCCTTTTGCCATTGTTTCCCTTTGTTTCCTTTCCCCATGCTTTCCTTATTTGTTTCCCTTTCTTTCTCTTCCTGACAGTGCTTTCCCTTTTCACGTTGTTTGCCTTTGTTTTCCTTTTCCTGCTGGTTCCTTATATTTGTTTCCCTTTTCCCTACTGGTGCCCTTATTTTTCACTTTCTCCATTCTTCTCTTTGTTTCCCTTTTCCCCATGCTTCCTTTATTAATTCCCATTTCCACACTGCTTACCTTCCTTTGTTTCCCATATCCCTACTGCGTCCTTTTATTTATTTCCTTTTCCCCAGTTTCCCTTATTTTTCCCTTTGTTTCACTTTTCTTCACTACTTTCTTTCAATTGTGTCCATTTGTTTCCTATATCCCCACTGTTTGCGTTATATTTTTCTTTGTTACCCTTTCATCACTTTTTCCCTTTATTTATTCCCTTTGTATGATTCCATTTGTTTTCCCCCTCTGCTTTCCCTTTATTTCCATTTCTCTACTGCTTCCTATCATTTGTTTCTCTTTGTTTCCCTTTACTCCGCTGCTTCTCTTTTTTTTATTTCCCTTTTCTCCACTGCTTCTTTTCATTTCCCGCCTCTGTTTTCCTTTTCCCACACTTCCTTTTTCCCCCTTAGTTTTTCCCTTTGCTTCCATTGCCCCGTGCTTCCCTTTATTTGTTCTCCTTTTCCAACTGCTTCCCTTGATATTGTCCTCTGAATATCCAGAAAAACTAAAACATATTCTTTTCCAGGATAACATGTGTGATGTATTCACATGTCGCAAATTTGACTCAACAGACAGCGGACTTGTTTACACAGTTAACGAGGGAACACCGTGTGCACACCCGGAACTCCCAAACACGGTAAAAGAATAATTTGCATATCAAACTAATTGGTACCTATCTATACTAGACTTTTACAGATAATCTGGTTTTTCGTTGTTTCTCTACAAAAGAAACAGTGGAAAAATCTGTAAGGATGAAGGGAAACACTCGAAACACTGAGCTCAAGAACGAAATACAATAAAACAGTTTTATACGCTTCATTTGGTTGAGGTCACATACACCAAACAGTAAAACTATCCATAGTGAGGTAGCTTAGCGACAAAATTCGAGAGAATTAGGACTTGTCGGACAAGAGCATGAATTTTTATGTGTTACACAATTTGTTTGTGTTGCAGTGTGTAGGACCAATAAGAAAATGGACTGCTCCAAACACTCTGAACGTATGTTGTGCTGGAGCAGGACTTAACACCAAAATATGTAAATAGTAACAAAGCTGCATGCCGTGAAGCACTTTTCATGACCATTAATAAACCGGTCAATATAATATGCTGAAACTTACTACATTGGTTCTATACATCATTTATAACAAATAATGATCCGTGAGAAAATGCCGAAAATCCAACCGGAAGTAAAGATACAACTCACTTCCGGTAAATAGTCATTATCACGTAACTCTTAAACCGTTTAACTGACAGGTCCAAAATTTTGCAGGCATATTCTAGACACCAGTTACATCTTGTTGTAGCTCTACCGGAAGTGATGGTAAAGGTCAGTTCCGGAAAGATTTCTTCACTTAATGCATAAGTTCTAAATGGGTTAGTCAGCATGTTTCAAGTTTTGCGCATACTTTTCTTACATCTATGATAAATACATCATTAAAAACGTATGATGTGCGTGCGTGCGTACGGGTGTGCGTGTTTGTACCTCTACTCCTCTGGAACCAAAGCACCTACAAAGATGGGAGTATACGACCAAACGAGAGATAATTAAATTTCGCTTTGGATAGGCCTATTTTCATCGCTGTAACTTGATTTTATCACCCTCAAACAAGCGAAAGAACTTGAAAAAATAGCGTCGAATTTTTTTTTTTTACCCTCATGGTGTTTGTCCATGACATCGTAGTGTTTTCACGCAAATCTTCTCGAGCGAAGCGAGACGACGCGAATGGAGCTGTTAGTTGCGTACTAGGATGACCTGGGAAAGGATGTACGGATGTAAAGGATTATGTATTGCATGGAAAAATCAACACCATAGGCATGGTTTTAAAAGGGTGACAAACATTCGTGTTTTTGAAGCACGGAGGTGCTTGGGTTGAGCGAGCAAAGTGAGCGCTTGCCACGTAAACTAAACCTTTCCACTGAGTGTTTCGCTTTGCTCTCTCAATTTATTCACCTCTCACCTTCTTAAGGGATTACTTCTGAATGAGAAGCCGTACAAACGTGCAAACAAACAAGTCGTATGTTTTGAATGATGTAGGTGAAATGTAGGCGTGCTGAAGAATGTGACGAACGAACTGTGAGAAACAATTGCAATTAGTTTGCGACGAAATAGACATTACATCGATTTTGTGATGTTCTTGGAATCAAAGAAATTACATGAAGCGTGGATCGACGCCATTGGAGTGAACGAAGCAAACGATATGGCTAGTGTTCTGTAAGAACGTAGAACTACCGGAAGTGAATATACAGGTCACTTCCGATAAATAGTCTAGGACATAGTTTCCTTAATTTGCCGGCTCATTCACAACATTATTTTTATAAGTGTACGTTATTACCAGTGTTTGCAACAATGGTGAGGATTTGGAATTTGTACCTCCGAGAAATGCAACAATAACCTCGAAGGCAAGGCCGAGGAGAGTGTTATAGTTGCATCCGAGGGGATACAAGCCATATCCTCGGAATCATTGTTGCAAACAGTGGTAATAACGTACACTTTTATTTCTCTCCCCTCCCATGGCTCTCGTGTAGCGTTGCGCGTCTAGGACTTATTGGGCGTCCCGGGTGCCGCCGAGGCCCTGGGATTATCCCGGTGTTCTGTGACGACTCGGTTTTTGTAGAAGAGGGGACTTGGGGTGTCGGGATCTGCGTCCCCGGTCTCCGGATTGAACATAGCTACCGGCTTGCAGCTGTTCCTTCGGTGTTTGTGGACGATTTGGTTGCAATTTCGGTGGCTGGACGTCGGTCTTGAATTACAGGCACAGAGAGTTGCAACCTTGACGGACTCACTTGCAGGTATGGGGTTTCTCCGTGAGTGTTTTGCAGCCATGGAGGTCTCTTGCCCTATCGTCGCTGAGATTGGTTGGAAACTGTTCTCGGCCCACCAAGCTGGCTATCTTGTTGCGATCGACTGGGTTGAGGCACACTTCTACGTATGTGGTAATGAGTTAGCTGATGACCTTGCAAAGAGAGGGGGCCTTTCAGGGGAACCCCACTGTTGATTTCATGATTGTTCCGAAATATCTGCGGCCAGTGTTGTGACGCGTCACGCCACTAGAGAGTGGAGAGAGAGGTGGGACAGTGGGACCTCTGGCCGTACACTCTATCGAGTTCATCCGACTGTCTCCACACCTAACTGTTTGGATGCTATACCGCGAACGGACGCAGGAATTTTGTCCGGACACAGCACTGGGCATGCCCAGTTGCGTGCTTATTTCTTCGACTTGGCTGGGCTATAGGACCCATCGTTGTGAATGTGGTGAATCTGATGAAACGGTTTTCATTGCTTGTCTGAGTGTCCTCATTGGGTTCCGCAACGTCGCTTTGTGTATGATACGGGAAGTGATCATTTGGCCACGGTGTTGGGAATTCTTCCCCCCCCCCCCCCCCCGATGTTCCTCGTGACAAACTTAATATTCGTAAAGTCCTTGATTTTAGTCTTCTGTACAGCCGTGCCGGCTGAGAAGACTATTATCTTTCCGTCGCTTTTTTCAACTTCGCAGCGGTACCAGATGGAAACGACCACGGTTTACAACGTAAGATTCAGTATGAGAAGTAAGTTAAATAACATGGCAAATTAAAACATCGTTACTTCCTTATGGACTTCTTCGACGTAACTAAACTAAATAATAACATTTGATCGTCGAATTGAAATCCTAAGATAACACGCAATAAAAACAAATGGATTTTAGCTTCGTTTAAAATAGTTTCGTCGCATTGTTGCATGAATGAATATAGGCTTACCGTCGAACCAAATTCTCCATTAGGCCTATCTGTTACTTACGAAGTTAAAACTGAGTTAAAAAAAACTAGGCCTAAAATCATGTTGCCACGTCAACGTCAAGTTGCTACGAGTCGCTGTTATGGTTCATGAACAGCGTCTCTCTCGTCACTTCCCTACTACCACTGATCTATATAGGCTACATTGCGCGTTACGTTGTAACACTGTAACTGTGTGCCCGAAGGCGCACCGTGTTGCAAAAATGAATATGCTTACTATACAATCCAAATCTCAGTTAGCTGCTACTTACGAAATTAAAACTGCTGGTTAAAATTATGCCTAAAAGCTGACAATTACGCCTAAAATGTAAAATGGGCCTAAAAGCATTTTTAACCGGCAATTGTGATGGTTACTGCTTTTAGATTACTATAATAGAGATAGCTGTGGTAATGCGTGATAGAGGTGTGCGCCTCAACACTGGAAGTGGAGAAGTGGAAGTGTACAGAAGACCGGTGCGACTAGGCAGTCGCTGTAACGGCTTGTTTGTAAAGCAAGTACAAGGTCTGAGTCTTTCGACCCCTGATTTTGCAACCTCAGCGCCGGCTTGCTTGCTCCCCTATGTTTGTATATGGCGAAATATGTACTGAGTTAGTGGCAGAAAGCTGTGTGAATTTAGCCTCGGCATTTCATTAGTGAGTAATTTGTAGGAGCCGATCAGTCCCATGTGGACCCCAAAGTTTGGAGAGTTAGAAGTACTTGGAAGAGAACCTGTGTGTTAAAGGACTGTAGTGGGTTTAAGTTGTAAGTTAGTACGTAAGTTAGAGGAGAGTGTATGTCGTTAGGGCCGATTAGTCTCTCGTAATAAATTCAAATACGATTCCTGTATTCTTACTTAATTTTTTGCCGTGCTTGGACTGAGAACGTATGCGAATAAGTAAAAAAAAATATCTTTGGACAATAAGTGCTTGCGCACTTCATAGGGTTCAAAACGAGCGTTTTTGTGGCGAGCGTTGACCACGTCCGGTCATCTGCCCGACGAAGCCCTAAGGCCCTATGTCGGTAATCGGAAAAAATATCCCAGGAAAAAATATCCCGGAAGAAATATTCCCAGAAAAAATATCCCCGGAAAAAAAATCCCTCGGAAAGAATATCCCCGGAAAAATTATCCCCAGGAAAAAAAAACTTCACTTTTAAGTACCCACCAAACACATGGAATGTGCACGATACGACGTACGCTAAATCTAGACACACACTAGTGATTTCCATCAAGTATTAGACTTGGGTCAACGCATGGACGTAGTATGGACATAAATATGCAATTGTAATGCTCCTTTTTTTTACGAAAAAAAATACGCGAACAATGGACATACACATGATAAACCAGGCCGTACCAATGTCAATGATAACGAAGCGGAAAAAGCCAACGAATTATTAACTGTCCAAAAACGGCTTTGCCATTTTAAAAAAGAGCTTGTTTCCTTATGGAACTCACAGCTGTGAAAGCACACAAACAAAAACGGATTAGAGTTCAATTGAACGAAACGAACTATAATTTTGAACTTCAATTCAAGGGGTCAAACCAAAACAAAACAAATCCCCAAATAATAAAATCCCTGCTAATACACAAATTAAACACATCCACACAACACTCACTACATGTTCCAATTAAACACAAACTGCGTTTACTTTCTGATATTACTAAGGAATAAAAACAATCCTTGTTTCCTGGAATTGAAGTTCAAATTATAGTTCGTTTATTCCAAGTGAACTCTAATACGTTTTATTTGCATTCTATTGGCTAAACGACGTCGCTAGAAAATGTATAAAACCAATCGTCGTAGTATGGATAGCACAGCTCTGCAGGCAATTCAGGGTTCGTGCGAGTTCACTTTCCCTTTAAAACTTAGAAATGTACTGGAAATTCCATGCCTGGAAAAGTGCTTGAAGATCTTGAAAAATGATATATGTATCATAAGTACGGTGATGAACGGAAAGTAGAAGACGTGAATGAAGAACACAGCAAAATTTAGCAAGAAAGCAGTCGTTACGGTATACTAAAAGTGAAGTTTTTTTCGTGGGGATTTTTTTTCCGGGGATATTTTTTCCTGGGATATTTTTTCCGGAATTCACTATGTCTGCCGCACCTGGAATCCCATACGCAGTTATCCTCCGCTTAAAACAATGTAAAAGACAATGTTGCTGCATTAGTGGCGAATAAGTGGTTCTGCATTTTAGGTTCCCTGAAAACAATGTAATTGCTACAATCAAGTGTGATTAAATTAATGCTTAAGAAAGTTTATTTTCCTTACGCTGTATTGATTCAGGGGTACTGGAATTAATTAGGTGAATAAGGTCTCAAAACCAATAAATTAGTAATTGCTTGCAATAGGTCAAAATGAAAAAAAAAAAAAACAGTCCTTGCATTGCCTAAAGACTGCCAAGAATCAGACGACTCCACTGGTGGTGTCCAAGGTTTTTCTTTATAATTATAATGACTAGTTCTGTCCTCTTGGTGCGCCACCTCCCTTGAAAATTGGTGGATGTCTTGGAACAACACAAACTTTTTATGATAATGATGCTTCGTGGAATAGGTCCTGCCACCAACAATTCAGTAATTCCGAACCTGAGAGCAAGAAAACACCGTCAAAGAGTCCACGTTCCATGAGAGGCAGGAAACTTCCAAAAACCTATTTGCTTCTTTTGTGAAGCATCCACTTCACGTCTTCAGGAGTTCAACACATTCAGTTCGCACATTCAGTTAGACAATTTAGTGAGAGAAAAGGCAATAGACACAAATGGTGCTCCACTATCGGCCAAGTTATCAGGCGATGATTGATTGTTATCGAAGCTAAATATCATCTTCATTGTTAGGCAGCTCACAGGAACAGTCACTGATCCTATAACTGGAAAAGAAACCCACGCCAACAGCCGAGGAAGAATTAGGGCTTTGATGCTAGGTGGAAACGGCTTCCTACAACGAAACCTGTCCAATGGATGCATCATTTTTAACAGTGGGGGCTTCACAAAAAAGAAAATAGCAGGGCTTTTGGAAGTTGCCAGCCTCTTGGGAGACGGGCTCTGCAAAGTCTCGCCTTCTGCATAATGTTCTTTTTGACGTTAGTTTTCTTGCTCTCTCAATTTTGAAATTTGAACTTTGTGGGATTCCATCTGTTGTTATGGTAGATGGTACAGCAACAGCACAGAAATCCTTATTATTATCAAGAAGACACCTTGTGCACCACTAACGCAGGTGTCAGAATTATTGCAGGCCTTGGGGAATGCAACGAATTTGCTTTTGTTTTTTGACAATTCCTGGTGTACTGTGTTTTGGGGCTTATTCATCTCATTAATTCCAGTGCCCTGATTCATCTCAGCCTGAAATATAAAAAAAATTAACTTTCTTCGGAATTATTTTACCAGAATGAGCCAGCAAAATAGAGCAGCGTCATGTGACGTCATATTGGCTACAAGAGAGATACTTGCAAGGGGCACTACATTAAAATGGAGGGTTAAACAAGGGCACTTCTAGTCAAGGGAGTGCTTTGAGAGCGGATTTCATATGCTTAATAAAACGTTGTGTTCTCCAATCCCTATGCTGCGAGGTTGTACTCGGAAAATAAAGATTCCACTTGCTTAAAAATGTCAGCAATTGCCAACAAATCGACAAAAATCGCGCATTATAGGCCTAAGAAATCTACTCATAACAACATTGTCTTCAGTAAGACGCCCTTCTTTTCCCCCCTCCAGTGACCCTTGCAGCTATCCCACTTACTGGCTCCAGCATAGAGTTATATACAATAATACAACGTTGTGTCACTGCCCTATAAGAGAGCTCTGTCGTAGAGTATAACTGGAAGCACCATGCGTACACTTCCAGCAGTTTTTACATTTTGTAACAGAACATTATTTGTCATAGATGTGAGGAAGGCATGTGCAAAATTTGGAACCTGCTAACTAACCCGTTTAGGAATTACGCATCTGGGCGAAGAAATTCTACCGCCACTGACATTTACTACTACTTCTGGTAGAGTTAGGATCAATTATTGTCATTAGATGTTATTTCTCGTAAATGGTCTCGAGAATATGCTTGAACATTTGAGACCTATCAGTTAAACGGTTTAAGAGTTACGACATAAAGACTATCTACCGGAAATGAGCCGTATATCCTCTTCCGGTTGGATTTGCGACATTTTGTCGTATAACATTAGTTGTCATACGTGATGTATAGAACTACTGTAGTAAGTTTCAGCGTTTTATATTGAACGGTTTATTAAAGGTCGTGAAACGTGCTTCACTGTACGCAGTTTTGTTACTATTTACATATTTGTGTATGTAGGCTTGCTCTAGCCCAATAGGCCTATACGTTCAGATTGCGTGGAGCAGCTAATTTTTCAATCGTCCATACACTAACTAAGCCACAAACAAATTCATGCTTTTGTCCGACTGTCCTGATAAAATCGCTGAGATGTGTCACTACCACCTTTAATCACATGATAATAACAATAACAGCAGGTGCAGTTTGTCATAACCACAAGTGTTAACGACATGTGTTAACAATACAACACAATGCTTCACGTTTCAGATCTTGAATCCTCCAAAAGGAAACAGTAAGGAATGCCTCCTGCAATTAGGATAACATGAGTGTCTAGAATCAGCTACATGTTTGGCTCAGTTCGGAGGTCAAAAACTAAGGAAAAAATATCCCCCCCCCGGGGGCCGTGTGGCCCCCGCGGGAGTCACCCGGACCGGTATACCCCAGTGGATGGGCGTGGCTGTGGCTTCGGAAAATTTTATGTATAGCGAATTGCAGTGACCGACACCACAAACTGTGAAATGACGGCAAGTGGGTTGGTACCCATGGCAAAGGTCACTTCAATCGTTGAGTCTGTTTAGTGAGCCATGTTGTATGAGTGAGGGTAAAGGTGTACACACATCCACACTCGATCTGAACTTGTACTAATAGTTTGCTTTTATCATTTCAGATTTGTCTGAATGGAGAATGCATACCACTGAATGGAACAGATGCAAAACGGAAACGTAGACGCAAATAAATTAGTTTAAAATAGAGGAGCATGCATTCTATGAATACAGTGATGACAATGTGATGTTCAATGTTTCGTCTTCATATACTATTCCATTGATGGTTCCCACCTTTAAACATATACTATGTATTTTGAAATGCACAACTTATTACCTCACAAAATTTACATTTTTTTTACTGATATTGGAAGCACTAGATTTAGATAATGGTCATGAATACATAGATCTACAGTTTTTAAAGCAAGTATAATATTATAGGTGGAAATTTTTATTGTTGATGTTGGCTTAGTTTGGGAGAACTATCTTTCCCTACTATAGCACATCAGAATGTTGTACTTGCTTTAAATACTGTGGATCTGTATATTCACTACCATTATCTCTTTATTTAATTCAATTTTTCAGATATTAGTAAAAAAAACTGTAAAGGTTTGCTACTTTATAAATTGTGCATTTCAAAGTAGTACAAACTTGTACATTTACCACATATGCAGACCACGTTTTTGAGAATAAACGACGACTTCTACTCGTCATCTACATCTGTTTATTGCCAGGTCAAATTTTGGGGTAATAGAGGTATTAGGATATTTCGTTTTGTAACATAATATTATAATGTTATTACTTATAATCTGAATAGAAAGCACTGTTCTCAATACTATTGCATTCCTGGGAAAATCATTCCTGAGAAACAAGAAATGAAATTTATGTGAAGGTGAAAGATTATACATCCTGTTCAGTTTTGTCAATTTAACATGGCAATAGGGTAGAGGGTAGTAGGGTATAAATATTGTTTACCTGCCTCATTTAAGTGACAGTGTTTACAGTCAAAACAAAGTATCTTGCATTATATGATTGCAGTGATGAACATTATGGCTCTGTCAACGTGCCATGTTTCGTCTTCACAAACTATTCCATTGACGATTCCCAGCATTTAAAACATGCAGTTTAAATTTTAAATTTTAAATACTGGGGATCACCAATGGAATAGTATGTGAAGACAAAACGTCGTACATCGACAGAGCCCTAATTTTCATCACTTTAATCACACACGGCAAGCTATTTTGTTTTGACTGTATGAACTGTCACGTTAATTAACACTCTATATTTATAAGGTTTATAAATGAGGTGTATAAATAGGGCAGGTAAACTTTTGATCAGGGGTGTAATAACCCTATTGTCACGTTAAATTGACAAATTTAATACAATGTACAATGTTTCACTTCACATACTGTTCGTTTTGGTGTTTCTTAGGAATGCAAGACATTGAGATCAGTGCTTTTTATTCAGGTTGTAATAATCGCAAGAAATTGTAACGGCAATAAATTAAAGCATGTAACAAGTTGTAGCCCGGGTTTATTTAAAAAACGCGAGCTGCATGTGGCAACTATGGAATTTTCAGCTGCTCAAATAAATAAACAAGCCTTTAACATCTGTTTTCATTAAGTGTTTGTTATGGTCTATAAGAGCTGAACAATGACCTTTGAAACAAAAATACTGTACGTTGTAGTTATCGATTTGCCATACAGTGTATCCAGGCATGGGTTTACTATACCACGCGCCATGGCTGTTTGCTATGACGTGAATGTCACGTGACTGGGCTAGTCCAATCAGACGGCCAAACAGCCGTTGTTCTCGTTCGTCATTGGCTAACTCATATTGACGTCACGGCAAACAGCCATTGCGCATGGTTTAGGGGCAGAATTACTCCTCCAGTCGGAGCTGTCAGGGGCATGAAAGAAATGCTGTCAGGGGGTGTAAAAACAGAAAAATGTGTTAAAATGCAATATTTTTTTAAAATACGGATTTGGCTTTTTTCTTTATTTATCAATTTCAGGAAAGTAATTCCTCTTGACATTTCATTTTGCTTTCCAGCTTTCGAAAAATTGTTTTTAAGTAAAACTAAATTGGTACTATTTCTATTTAAGAGGTTATATAATGATGAATTTACAGCTTTTCTTTTATTTAAGTTTTATTTATATCACTGTAAACAATTTTTTAAGCTAATTTTTTTTTAACGAGCAAAAAAAATATACTGCCAAAACTGTAAGAGGCCCATCGAATTCTTGGTGGAGGAGAGGAGCTTAAAGTGCTCACCTTCACCTCTTGAAATAATTTGCAGGTAGGCCTACTCACTGCATAACGTGTGTTGTTAGAAAGAGACGAGGCATTGAATGGAGACCCCCAGAGTTTGCTTTTTTAACCTATTTAAACCCGGGTGCTAAACAAAGACTTGCATCAAATTCGTAATGACTCGGTAAAAAATTGAGGAAATATAGTATACACTGTAAAAAAGCGGCAAGACATTGTATGGAGACCCGGCGTTTATTTTTTTGACCTGATTAAACCCGGGTGCTAAAGAGAGACTTGCATCAAATTAATAGAGACTCGGTAAAAAAAAATTGAGGAAATATGGTACACTATGTAGAACTATACTTAGTGCGACTTAAATGATGTTAGAGCATAGGGATGGTTACTACACATGCCGATAAACAGCACTGCCAATTAATCTTAGTAAATTCCTTAGGAGCATGAAATTAACTGTGTGTGAAGACGAAACACAGCACAGTAAAGCATTTTGTTTTGTTAACGTAGCATTGTATGCGTCTATAATGTACATATCCTACACTTTATAATGCTGAAGAGGCTCCAAAGGTAACATGGGTAAAAAAAGTTTTAGCAATAAAAAATTTATTATTTTCAATCGAAAATCCTCAACAAGCTTGTTCTTCATGTACTCATTACAGAAGTGACTTAATAGGTTGGCTTTACACGTTCGGACAACTTTAAAATAAAATTGGTTGTACACTGTAATTATTTAACTGGAATGGAACTGTACAGTTTTCTTTTTATTACATATCACAGGAAAACAAGATACAGAATGCTTTCAACAACTTCGGTTTTGTTCGGCTGTAAAGCAAGAAAATTTAAACGCAGGGTTTGGCACGTAAAGGCTAGAGGTTAACTAACAGTGCAACTATCGTCACCTGTAGTATAACAAATATTGAATGATTTGTTACTTTGACGATAGAAGCATGAAATTTGGCACAGGACGGTAATAAGTTACGGGCCATTAAAGGCACTGTCGAGGAGTGGCACTCGGCGTGTCGCCGCAGTCGCCGTGAGGAGGTTGTGTTGGCCCGTTTGCGAATTGGTCACACCCGACTTACTCACTGTTTCCTTTTGCGGGGGGTTGACCCTCCTGAATGTTGTTGGTGTCGACGGCCACTTACGGTCCGGCACTTACTTGTTGATTGTCGCCATCTTGATGGTGTTCGTCGTCGGTTCCATCTTCCGCATGACATTGCGCGTCAGTTGGGCGATAAGTCTGTCCTCCTGTCCGGTGTTTTTCAATTTTTGCAGGAGGTACAGATGTATGACAAGATTTAGATTAGGGGTTTGAATAACATCTCTGTAATGTGTGGTGCAGTGGCAACCCGGACCACTGCACTGTGACTGAGGTTGGCGCTAATGACCAAGTTGTCGACGCGCCATTAAGCCTCAATCCCCCCCCCCCCCACACTGATGAAAAGCACTACAAGATCTACTCCGTTTTTATTAAAATCCACGATTGCAACGAAAAATGGTGTGAGAAAATCGTTTTTTTGCATCTGGTTTCTAAACTTTTTGCCAGATTGAAGACGACAACGTTGAACAAACTACTGATCACTGAAATAACAAGGAAGGTCCTATGCGTGTTTTTCATAAAGCAAAACTTTCTGCTCCATATCTCGAGCAGAAAGTCTACTTATGGAATGAGTGCGTAGCACCTTTATTGTTGAAAATGTTAGAATGGGTGCTGTGTTGCGCAATCTCCTGCGAGCAGTAAGCTGTATGTCTATGCAGTAGCGTGCAAAGATAACCGAGAGGGAGGGGGCTACTTTTGTAAAAAGGCACGATGAGGTTTTTTTCGTTGAGGCCTTTTTTTTTTTGCTCGTCAGTCTTATTCTTTTTACCCATTTATACCCCTTTCTGCCCCTTTCCTGGCATTCTTTATGCCCTTCTTTTGCCCTTTTTAGTCCTCTAGGCCCTTTTCTCTGGCTGCACCATCGTTTATCGGTTCAGAAAACCAAAATAGGGCATATTTTTTTTCACAAAAAAGGGAAAAAGGGCGTTTTTTTACGAAAAAGACAGAGGCAATGCCCCTCTGCCCCCCCCCCCCCTCCTGTGCGCACCACTGTGTGTGTACATCATTGTAGCCAGTTACGTGCACAGACTCCCGAGAAGGCAGGGGCAACTTTTAGTAAAAAGGCACAGTAAGTTGTAGTTGGTATTTGTTTCTTGCGTCACAACACTGGCTGCAGATCTTCCGGGACAATCATGAAATCAACAGTGGGGTCCCCCTGAAAGGCCCCATCTCTTTGCAAGGTCATCAGCTAACCCATTTCTTTTTTTTTTTTTGCCATTTCTTAGCCTTTTTTGTCCTTTCAGTCCTTTTTGGGCCGTTTTTAGCCCTTTAGGCCCTTTCTCAGTCGCCACCACATCAACAAATGCCAGCACGAAAAAATGGAATTTACCGAAAAGGCCCCTCCTGTGCACGCCGCTGAATGTAGCAACGAAAAACGGCCACAAATCAGTCCCAAACACAAAGAGAATAATTTTTTTTTAGTACTGTTGGAAAAAAAGCTTTATATTTCCACTGATCTTAACTGCATCCATTTACCCAAATTAGAACGACCTAGTTAGAATTCGAATCGTAGTATGAATAACGCAATATTTGCTTTCATATAGGCTTCTGTATATGAAACAAGCGGTTGCAGCGCCTGATCTTCTATACACTTCCGCTACTTTTTTCAACGAAAATGTTGAAGCACACACCTCTACAACGCACTGCAACAGTGACCTTTATTATATAAACTAAAATTAGTAACCATCACAATTGCTCGTTAAAAGTGTTAGCGTTTAGGCCTAGTTTTAGGTGTAATTGTAGCTGTTTCGCCTAATTTTTTACCTGCCGTTTTAATTTCGTAAGTAACAGCTAACGGAGAATTGGTTTCGAGAGTCAGTCTATTCGTTTACGCAACATGGTGTCGAGACTATTTTAAATGAAGTTAACGTGTGTCGTTAACGAAATCATTTTTTTTTTATGGTACCGCATCTACTAGCGGTGGCAATCTTCAAGTTTTCGTTTAACGTCCAAAGTATTTTTCGGTGCGACTAACTTGGCTAATAGGATTAACCTTGGCGGCCTTTCCCTGTTGGAATATCACTACCTTCAAAGGCCGATCGTTTTTGGAAACTTGGCGGGTTTTTCTACCAGTTTTGGTTTTGGGTGGATATCACAACTTTCATATGACTGTGAACGTACAAAAGGTTACACCGTCTTATCTTCATCTGTACTTTTTTCTGGAGGAATTTGATATCTATAAATTTTCACATTGATAATTTTCAAATTCACCATTGCCAATTAGCCATTCGCTTAGCCAAATTGACATGGTTTAGTTTATTGTACTAGCATTCTTCACATGTTTACGTCTATTCAATCCCATTTTTGCAGACACTGGCTAACAATTGCTGAATTCGTTTGCTTCGCTCACTCAGTCAGAGCATGCCCTTTAGTTGTTTTGTTTATCCTTGTAACTTTCCCTAACTTTTTCAAGATTTCGGCTGCATTAGGATTTATTCTCGACATGACAAACTATGCTTTTAGTTTCTTTCAGTTGATAGACACATGTAACTTAGGACTGTGAACATACAAAAAGTCAGCGCACCATCTGCTATTCCGCTCTACCTTCTTTTTGGAGGCATTTCATATCTATAAATAATTAGCCGTTATATCACCAAACTGGAGAATATTTTTCGTTTACTTTCTTCGTTCACATTTTAGTCATGCAGAAACCCCCGTTACTAAAACAGCAGAACGCGAAGCGTTTTAATTTTTGGTTATTAGCAAAAACCACGCTTGCTCATGGATGCTCGTATCGTTGCGTAGCCATCATCTAACGTGCATCCCTTTATTCTTACGCAATCCACGGCAACGTTAATGTTTGCTTATTTGGTCCTTCGTTACAGTTCAACTTTTAGTTAGTCCAGACTTTTATAATCATCTAAGGAGAAATGTTGATTGTTCAAGCCAATGTTGCTTGAAATCTTTGGTTGCAACTTGGAAAAGAAACGAAATTTAAATTCCCTGGAGGTGAATTTCAAAACCCTCACACGCATTTATCCTGACCCCTACAACCCCCAAACCAACAAAGGACCATGCTCATATCACCATGCATCCGTGACTCCGTGTGCAAAAGTTTAGCTACGTAGGACGTCTGAATTTTGCGCTAGCCATGAGCAAAAAATCGAAGGGATTTAACATGGAAAAAATCTTATTAGCTAGCAAGCTAGACAGTAACATAAAAACAACGTTATTGACGCATCTTTTTCTCTATGATTGGTGGACACTCATCCTTTAAATTTTAGTTTTTTTAAATCTCTGACCTTTTTCCTTACACTTTCCACAATTTGAAACATTTCCGTCGCATTGGGATTTATCCTCAACATGCCAAAATATGCTTTCAGTAATTGCTTACAGTTAACAGACACATGTCTGCTAGTGAGCCGCCTTTTTATCATTAACAACTAATTTTTTAACAATCGGATGTCTACAATGGGATGATCAACTGTTACTTGGCGGTGACACACTAGCGTGTGTCTAGATCTACTTATACTCATCCGGCAAACGGAGAAGGAGGAAAGTGAAAATCAATTAATGTAAAAACACGTGCAACAATCGCTTTAAAGTTGACTACAATTGCGATACACGTCACGATTCATTGCTACCTTGCAAATTGAGTCTGGTCGCGTGAATGTGGTATTGTTGGCGAGGTATAAGTTTGGACTATTGGACTTTCGTTGTTGAGCTAAAAAAAAACCAATCCGTGTATCAACTAAAAGGGGACAACTTCAAACAAAATGACGATATGTTGTCAATTTTGAGGCCCCTCATGGGCCTCAAAATTGGCAGCCGATACGATGGAAAGGAGCATTAATTTCGTAGATGCTGACTTGGAGGGCGAAGTTGAATTGTTTTAAAGTGGGCGGCAACAATCGTTGCATACGTGAGCACGTGAAGGAAAATCACTTGCAACAGTTCGGTGGTGCTTGGTGCCAACGTCAATGGTTTCTCTAAGGGTTTCAATGGGTTTAACGAGCGTTAACCACTCCTGGTCATCTCCCCGAAGCCCTAAGGCCCTAATGGTTTCTAAGTTGAATGAAACAATCACGGAGGTTACCTTGCAGCAGGGGGCTTGCCTGCTTACTGAATGCTAAATTTTTCAGTGATATGGTTATTTAGCATTCAGCAAAACACAAATATGCGTCTTTTCTGGGTCTGGGTGTACTAATGAAATATTGCAAATGCAATTGACTTTCCGAACGGGAGAGGCTATGACCGGGAGACAATCACGGAGAATAACTTGCAGTAGGGGGCCGTAGGAGGTTGGGGGTGGGTGGGGGTGGGGAGAGTAGAAAAGGAATGGAAAATGACGAAGGGAAGAGGAGGGGCGAGGAAAATTGAAAGATCAGTCTACTAATGAATGAAATATTGCATACGCGATTCAGTTTCCTAAGCAGACCAAACACCGGGGAAGGTCATCGTGCAGCACGGAGATTTACACCGTGGGCCGAGAGGGAGGGGGGGGGGGCAGGAAAGGAGGGGCAGAGGACGAGGGGAAGAGGACGAGAGGAAGAGGAGGGGCGAGTAAAATTGAAGGATAAATCTACTAATGAATGAAATATTGCATACGCTATTTACTTTCCTATGCAGACCAAACGACGGGGAAGGCTAAAACCGGGAGACTCAATCCACCGTGTAGCATGCGCGGGTCCTGCTAGTTTTGTTAGAATGAACATCAGGTTTAGCTTCTCTGTCTATCAAAATCCCAGATGACGTAGACAAGGTGCAAATTACGAGATAATTATTGTCGACCTCTTTTTAAAAGTTTTAGTAAACTTCGTAGATCGACAAGCATAATCAGTTTATCATTGCTGGATGAAGGAAAAAAGTATTGGGGCAACAATGCAACACCACAAACCCAGATGGCGTAATTCATGCTTGCTGTTGTTGTTTGATATTTAGGGAGCACTAATCCAAACTGGGTTATCATGCACACTTAAGTAAACAATAAGGAGCGCAGGACGAAAATCTAACTGGAAAATCGTCAAATGGCATAATTGCCTAATATTTGCATAAATAAAAAAAAAATGGAAAATCACCTGAACGGAATATCAGATAATGGAAAATCATCTAAACGGTATATCGTGTAATGGAAAATCATCTTTACGGAATATCGTATTAATGGATAAACGTCTAACTGGACAATAATATACCTGCGGTTTCTAATGTTATATGTATAGCCGCAGCGAGCGTGGTAGCACGAGCGGGGCAGGGACACTTAGACGATTTTCCATTATACGAATTTCGTGTTAGACGATTTTCCAT
>JAHWFP010157225.1:0-17970 GCA_023313725.1 Lithobius niger | reverse complement strand
TTAGACGATTTTCCATTATACGAATTTCGTGTTAGACCATTTTCCATACTGTCATACTGTATACGTTCTTCCCATTATGCGATTTTCCAGTTAGACGATTACCTCTGACCCCTAACAATGATAGGGAACTTCTTAGTGCCAACATGTTCGAATTATTCAACATCCCCTTCACGCTTTTATTTTGTTGCGTTTTTTCTTAAGTGTGAATTAATCACTCGACCCATCTTTGTGGTGTTGAATTGTTTCCTGAATGCCAGCATCTTTATCAAGCATTGATAAACTCTTTTTTTCTTAGTATGGAACTCGTCTTACTGAAACTTGGAAGGTCAGGAATTACCGTGTAAGCTGCTCATTGCATTAATCGTCTGGATTCTACTGGTCAGTGCAAGCACATTAGCGCAGACTTCTGCGTGAGCTAGGGCTGTGTCATCGACCCTCCTGTGCACTGAGAAGAGAAAAAAAAAACACTCACAAACGGCCCTTTTCAGCAGGGTCACCAAATCAGAAGAGAGATGCAAATTTTTTTTAAATAAAGCGCGAAGCCTGTGAGTTTAAAACCTAGGGTACCCATCTGGTGGTACCCGCCGCCATTTTCAACGACGCCTTCTGCAAAAACTAAATTTACAGGTAATGTATATTTTCGTAGAGCAGTAGAAAGGGAGAACTGCCGGCCCCGGCCGGTTCGATTCCGTTTCTATTGCAAATAACGAAAACGTACATTTCCTGAACTCACTCTGCCGCCCCTCTCGAGTCACCACCATCACGTATTGAGAGGAAAAGAAGATGGCCACTTTCGCTGATTGGACTTTATATAGGAGGGATGCACACATGTGCACTTCAGGCTTATACGAGCTAGCAGGAAATATTCACTCCTAACTCTAGGGAAAAACGTATTCGAGAAGAGACTGCTGAATTTACAGGTAATGTTTATTTTCGTTATTTGCAATATATGCGGAATTCATCGGGCAGTTCTCCCTTTTCATTAATCGTCTTAGAAAAATTGTAATGAAAGATCGCTTAGTTTGCTATAAAGTATGTGCACCAAACAAAGCAGAAGAGCATCGACAGAAAATGACTGAAGAATGCACCAGATGATATCAAAAACTGCATTATCGGCATAGAAGTAGAACCCTTATAATAATTACCTTGTAACGATCTGATTTGCATGAGTTTGCCAGTACGGATTGTTATTTAGTCTGTACGGAACTTTGCTAATTCCAGCATACAATACTTGTTAATTTTTTTTAGGTAGGAAAAGTACGACATTTCTTAAAAAGTAGGGTATTCACCAAATTGTGAGTAGGTTTATAACGCTTACGCCAACTAGGAAGTTTCAGACTTCTTCTGCACTGCACATTTTCGGCCGGATTTACTACAGTTTGTCAACTAAGTCTTCCGCCTTCACCAGGCACTGAGAGAGTTGCAAACGGATCGAAGATCACATGACAGACGTTGAGAAGAAAAAAGCCATGGCATGTAACCCACCATCGTCGCCAACAACACGGAATTGCGTGGGAAAAGACCAAAATGCTACTTAAACCAAACACACATTTCGAGCCACGCCTATATATGCCCTCAAATGTCTCAGAAACGACCATGTGAAACTCATGAATATCCAAGAACCCGCACATAAAAGAATATCCAGTATTACCACGTCAGAACTCAACTCTGGTTTCTCATACAAGTGAAAATCTTTCCTCCCTATCCCACTACCAAAACAAGCAAAGGGAGCCACTGTCAACATAACTGAGACAGCACCTCAGCACAACACGTTTTCCAAAACCTTTGTGATGCTGACGTAGTGTCTTGCTTGTTCCATTTCAACTGTGGTCCAACGGTACGTGTGTTTTCATTGCGGAAGGCAAGCAACATCTATCTTCTATATATAACTAGTTGTGCCCGTGCGTTTGCTGCGACCCCTTCCCCCCACTCGCACCCGACATCTCTGCCACAGCCCCTTCCTGCACTCCCATACTGTGGGTTTTGAATATCTCTCCGCCTCCCTCCAGCACCTGAAGTGTTTGGTCATTGGTTTTAAATTTATCAAACCAAACACCGAACAGATGAATGGCTCCCACATATGCCCTCCCCCTCTCCCCACAATTACTTTAACCCCCAATCCCCACACCCCTGCCTCCTCCCGAATACGCATACGTGTCCCCCCCCCCTACACACACACACACGTGCACCCCCCTCCCCCAAAAATGTCGCCCCGTGAAATTCCTCCTTTGGTGCAGCTCCGGAAAATTCGCATGCGTGTGTTTGACTGATGGCTAAAAAATACTATCACTGAGAAATCCAGCATTCAGTAAGCAAGTAATCCCATGTTTAAGTAACTATTAATCTTTTGAAACAATTCACTTCAGTACCGCACATTGCTCCCCAACACACACACTTGCCTCCCCCCCCTCCCCCGAAAATGTTGCCCCGTTGGTGCACCCCAGAAAACCCTATCACTGAGAAATCCTGCATTCCGTAAACAAGTAATGTCATGTTCAAGTTAATCCTTTGAAGCCCTTTTGAAAAACAATTCAACTCCTTTCTGGAAGTGAGCATTAAGGAAATAAATGCGCCTTTCCATCGTATCAGGCTGCAAATTTCGAGGCCCACGGGGCGGGCCTCGAAATTAAGAAACTATTGTCGTTTGGTTTAAAGTTGTCTGGTCTAGCAGACACGGATTGTTTTTGTTTTTTTATAACTCAAACGCCGACAATGCCACATTTTATGCGACTAAAACTTTGTTGCCGCTTCGGTGCCACAATATACGCCAAAATATGATTCAAATAGCGGTGTGGCAGGTCTGGTGAGTGGCACCATCTCTTCAAAGACTTTACAAAAAAGTGTTATAACCCGAACTTGTAGTCCAAGGCCGTCAACATACAGCGACATCGCAGGTTTGGTAAGTGGTGCCATCTGTTCCAAGACGTTCCAGAAGTGTCCCAACCTGAATTTGAAGACGAATCCTGTCAATAGATGGCACTACAGGGTGGGGTACTTGATTGTACGACGGGATGGTGAGGCCGGTGTACTCGGTCGCCTGCTCCGTATTATTATGTAGATACGCTTGGAGTGTGGTTAGCAAAATCTTCATCACACACTACAATGAAACAGGCCGAGGGGCTGTAAGAGCCAGCATTATTGAAGCAATATTTCGTTTGTTACTGATTATCCACCAGTAACAAACGAAATATTGCTTCAATAATGCTGGCTCTTACATCCGAGTTCAATTCAAATCAATTATGTTTTATTGGGGCCTCGTCCCTAGGTGACGCGCCCACCCTAAGTCTAAGTACAGAAACACTGATCACCTAGATACACATCAGAAATCATCAGAACACAGAAATCATACATACATGGCAACACTAAGACTACTGCACCGGCAAGTACAGAACGAGAGGGCTCACAGTCGTACGTCAGTCACGCGCGCATACTTTGCACTTGCTCGCCAGCACCGAATGTTATGTCTCTTCTCGTCTGTTTGCAAGAAGGCTTGTAGGGACATGTCAACACTGACTTTACAGCGAAGAATTTCACGCGCGTCATTGTGAAGCGTACTGTCTAATAGAAAATGTTGTACAGTGCCATTGCTGCCACATTTGCATGCGGGCTGCTGCCACTCAAGACGGAATTTGTGCACAGGAAGTAGTGAGTGCCCTGAAGCAACAACGTATGAGCACACAGGGGCTAGTTGGTATAAAGTCCTGCCATTTGCAACACAAGACCACTGCTCATTCCACATAGGAAGCGTTCTTTCGCGCAACTGATGCCATAATGACTGTACTGACCGTGCAAAGTTAACAGAGCACGGTGATGGCAAAACCGCTTCCTTTGCCACAGCGTCTGCATACTCGTTACCGGCATCACCACTGTGACCCTTCACCCATGACTGCGTTGGTATTCCTGTCTGGGTGGCTGTCCACAATTTCCAACATATGGAAAAAACTATGGGATCTTCGAATTTCATGAACCGAATTGTTGCCACAACCACAGAGATGCTCCACCAAGAGCCAGTCACTAATGAAAACATAGGTAGCTCCAAATCAGCCGCAATATTTAGAGCTACCGAGACTGCAGACAGTTCACAAATGAAGCTAGAGTGGACGTCTTGCAGAGCTCGCTTGACCTCTTGCTTTAGTTGGGGAACACAAATGCCAATTCCTCCGGAGTTTGATTCAGCTCTGAATGAAGCATTACAGTAGACCAGGCATGCCTCAGCACATCTTGGCTGAAAAACTCGATGCAGCTTTGCAGGATTGATGGAGGTAACATTCAAAAGTGGCGCCAGATCCGCTGCAGCAAGCAGAGACATGCCATGACCCGCTATGCCCAAGGTACGACGATCTGTACTGCGATTTGATTTGATTTGATTCAAGTGAGAAATCGGACCTGTGATTTGATTTGGTTTTTATTATGCGAGAAAACAGCCCTTGGCCACGCACCTGCATCATATTAATACAAAGAACACCAATTCACTTAAAGTCACGCACATCCCAAAACACAAAACTACCGGGCAATAACTGCATACAACAATTGGATCGCCTCTCCCTGTGATTAAGTGATTGATTTATTCCGGGGAGCCAGGACCCAAAGTCAGCAGTGCCCTGTAACATTCAGCAGGAGTGCGAGTGTGTTCGGTCTTGGTACGGTAGCAAGGAAAAAGGGCGAGAAGCCGACAACCACATATTGCTTCAATAATTCTGGATATTACAGCCCAGTTGAATAATTTCAAAGTTGGTTGAGTAACAATCAATGCATGCACTATCGTTGCTGCGGGCTTATCTCTCTTGGAATCAAAACGGAGAACCAGGCAATTCAGCCACACAGAGAAAAACAGTGGTGTCCTCCATTGAAAACGCTATTAACACCAGGGTTTCCAAGGGAGAGGGAGCAGAGATGGGTATAATCAGACAGTGCAATGAGCGGAATGCGGGGGGGGGGGGGAGAGGTTTAGAGGAGCACAATACCTACCTGCATAGGTAATGAGCGGGTACCGGCGGGTGGGAGGGCAGGGAAAGAAACAGAGTGTGAGGGAGGATGACCAAGTGGGGAGTGGAGCTGTTTGCTAGAACGGTGTATGTTACGCTGCGGTAAGCTAGTAACTATGAATACAAGACAGTTATTAGATTAGATTAGATTAGATTAGATCAGATGTATTACAAGAGTCTAAGTGGACTAGAATACCCTGCAGTGTCTCTAAACTATTGCCAATACTATTGTAATCATGGAAGTCAAGCCCCCGAATGGGAAGCAAGCCAATAGACCACATTCAAGTTACCCCACTTGGCTCACCATTGGGCGAACCACCCAGTTCTCTTACGGACGGCTAAAGTGCCACGAAGAAAAGCCCCCTACATGCGTGCCACCCACTAATCCCTTTCCCCATTGCATAGGGGGAGGCACCTAGTATGAGCCCAAAAACCAGTCAAAAAGGAAATGCTCCAGTCTCCTCTGCAGCACCACAACTACTGATCGGAAAAGAGCACCAGCCTAGGTGGAAAGCATGGGCTTGCAACAGGGTATGCCCCGTCCTCTGCCTCTTGAGAGAAGTTCAGCATCCCACCAGAATAGTCGACCCAGGGCTGCAGGTGGAAAAACTGTGGGATGAATCGCAAAAAGACTCCTACCGAAAAACCCTACCATCCATTCGACTTGCCACTGATCCAACGCAAGGGCTGGAAGGACAGGGCACATATCTGTAATTACCAGGGAAATACCACGTAATTCCGCCGCGCTTCCACTCCTCGCCTTGCAAGACCATGTGCAATTAAATTACCGAAAACACCTACATGCTCACGCATCCACTGCAGATAGACCAACCCTCTCCCCCCTCTTTAACCACCCCCAAACAACTTCCTTCCAACTCTATGGCTAGTGGCTGCACCACATCATGAGAATGGAAAGCGCATCACAAATAACCAATCCTGGAAGCAGAGTCCAAGAGAATACGGAAACGGTAACCGAAAGTCGAGAGCCACATGAAGTGTTATAGAAATGGCAATGAGCTCCTCTAAAAGGTAGTGGGGCGATGAAGCAGGTAGTAACTGTACTCTAAGTGCAGACAAGAGGCAAAGATCCCGCACACCGCCCCTCTACCAAGACTCATGGAAAAAGGATCCCTCACAGTAACTATGAATTCCATTTTCCCCGTTTCCCACCATTGCAACCATTGCTAGAGATGTTCTGCCGATCATCTCTAGCCAGAACAGCAGCAAGACCCGCACTCCAGAATGTAGAATGGGGCCTTAAACTGTTCCAATTACTGCCCCAAGAACAGGGAGGAAACCAGCCCAGGGGAATCAACAGCTTCCGTGACATGGGGCCCAAGGAGCTGCAATCCTCCAATACAACAGCAAGAGGATCACAGCACCCCTGGCTATCTCCATCAAGCAAAGAGCTGCCAAGAGCTCACTTGTCCAGACGTGAATCGGAAGCTCCCCAGCCTCAATCAACAGTGCTGGGACAGAATTCGAGGACAGACATCCCATTACAAACTGAAGACATTCGTAGAGTGTCACTTGGCCACTGTTAGAACCTCACGTATTGCCGGTAGAAGTAATGACAACAGAACGGCGGGCCACCAATTTGTTTCAGGCAAGAGCTTTAAGTACACGCAGCCATGAGGAAAAGCATTTCTTAATAGTTATTACCTCATCCACCCTGGTCAACTGCGAATCCAGATGGATGCCGAGATGCCTAATACTAAGTGAAGAGCACACCACTGAGGCCCCAACCGAGAGAGAAACCGCATTCGGTGGACCCTTAGTAAAGACCAAGAGCCCTGTCTCGGCCATGAAAAGGGAAAGCCCCCTGACCACCAGAAGTTGTTCGCCCAAGGGAATGGCAGCCTCCATCATGCTGAGAAAGGATGCCAAGTCCACCCCCACCTCCCACACAACATCATCATCTACATAGGCTACCACATTAGTATGCTGGCTCAACCCTTATGAAAATCTCATTGATAGCCACCACAAACAGTATAGCCTTGGGGGAGGCCTTCTCGGTAACTTCCGACCAATATCCATTCAAACAGGTAGCAAAATGCCAAAAAGCGACTAATGCTAGAACTGCTTTCGTCAGCCTTTTGCTAATCTTCAGAGTGGACAGAGCGAGTTCTAATCGGCCAATGTTAAGCATGTCATACGCCGGTCTTATGTCAAAAAAACACTGCAACTGCAATGCAATCTTTCGACTACACCTATCAACAGAATCAAATTCTGCACTCCTTTAAGCTTTCTGAAGCCAAATTGTGTCCCGAACAACCTACCAAAGTCTTCCAGAGTTCAAACCAGACGACAGATCATGATATAAAGATGGTTTTTTGCTCATGAGCACTTTAAACTAGCTAGAAGAAACGTGGAGGTTCCAGGATTTGGACTACGTTGAAGCCGTAATTGGTACTTATCCCCTGCTATGAAAAGTGAAGACCAAGAGAGGATTCTTCACTACTTCCCAGGCTGTGCTGCTGAGAACGTCGCTTCATTACTTCGTAATGATTAAGCTGTAATTTTTGCAGTTTTAAACATATTTAGTGTGTTAAATTTTTTGGTTAAAAAAAATGGTTTTGGTTAATGCAGTTTTACTTCATTTTGCTATAGATCTCATGGAAACTCATCCTCTGTCAAGCGGTATCTTCGCGGGAGCTGATCATTTTCCAGACAATCACTTGACAGACACTCATTCACTGATATTCATTTCACAGACACAATCATTTCACAGACAATCATTTCATAGCCATGATCAAATTTCTACATGATATTTATGAATCTTCTGTAGTTAACGACCGGTCTTTACGTTTCAAATCTCGGGGGAAGGAGGTGGGTGGGGAAAAAATCGGGGAAGCATGGATGTTTCACGGCCTCTGAGGGTGAGGGAAATCAAGGGTGGTAGTTATGGGTTGTGCTTACCTACAGTTTAGAATCCAACACTGTCAATTTTCAGAAGAATATATTAGCTGGGTTTGGCTAGAAAGAAATGAGTTTTTTGTTACAGGCCTTTTGCATTACCAGGGAACACCGCCTGGATCTTTTACGTGCTGCTTTAGCTTCAGTACTGGACAATCTTGATTTATATCTTCTCTAGTCAACTCCACTTTGCGTTGCTCCTTCTGCATCTGTTTTATGATTTTGTGCACGCTAACATGTGCTCGCCCAATCAAAACATCGCAGCGGCTATGCCAAGTTTCAATATTCTTTTGTGTACGAGGCTATGCATTCTCGTTATTGTCAATCACTGCAGTAGCGCTGTCCTGATACATAGATTTCGCAAACCTATGTATCAGGCTTCACTAAGACTGCACAGCTACAGGCCGCAACGGAAAAAAAAAAGTTTTAGAAGATGTCTATGAAATGATGGTGTCTGTGAAGTGATTGTCCCTAAAATGAACCAGATCCGTACCCGTTGCTTAGATTTCCGCAGCTTGCCATTGCCTTCCTCATCTATACATATATTTTGCTAAGGCCAAACCATAGACCGGAAAAATTAGGGAAGTCGGTTGATAATGCGATAGGGCACGCATGTCATATTTTTCCAAGTCTTTTCCCTCCATCTTGTTGGATTGCTATCGCGATGATGGGTCTTCCGTTCCCCCGCATCTTTTCGGTCTATTGGCCAGGCCTTAGCAATATATACATACATGTATAGAGATGTAGAAGGCAGTGGCAAACTGCAGAAATCCAAGCAACGGGAGCATGAACGATGGATAAGCACATGGGTGCCATCTCTTACCGTAAATGGGATCCAGTCACTGGGTACAAGTCACCAAACCCAAACCATAAGGGAGAAAAGTACAAGCTGCTCTTCAGCAACACAGGTAATGGAAGGCACCGATGGGCATTTGACAATTGGTGCATGCCGTCCTTTAACGTCTGAAGTAATAGTCGGTGGGATTAGCTTCGCAGGTCCTCGTTGGTGGGGTGATATCACTTCTTTCTAAGGAGAACACTTTTCGGTCAGCACATGGGCTAGGCTTGGTTCACCTTGTAGAAAACTTGGTGGCAGCCATCTTTATTCTGACATCACTACTTTGATTGGCTGAAACTTGGCGGGTTCTTTCACACTTGTGGGTTTTCTGATATGTATCCAAAAGTGTTACCTGAACGGCACTCTTGGCCATCTAAGAATGTTTAAAACAATCTTCAACAATAATACTGGTTGTTAAGAGTCCATAATTCCGGAATAGCACATCCTATTGAAATTTCTTAGAAAATAAGTTCAAAGAAGTCCTCTAATCCAAAAATGAATATTTCATTTCCATCTCAATAAGTCCAAGACTACCATTATAAAAATTCAGACAATAATAAATGTTGGTGCACTTGTTGGCGAGACCAATAATGTAAGTAAGTAAATAAGTTTATTCATCCAACACAGATTACAAAATTAATGCTCGCGTGTGGTTTGAGAGCAGCAGACAAAGCAAAACAATTGAACTAGCACTTTTGCACAAAAAAATACAGGCTAGGCGCCAAAATAAAACAACATCGAAATAAAATTTAAAAAATGCATCGGGATAAATAATATATACACAACAAATTTATGAAAATGGAGATAAATGCAGAATACAAAAGAGGAGTGAAATATATAAATCAATCTCAAAGAAAACACGAGTAAAGCAAAAACAAACAATATACAAACAAAAACGTCAAGTGTGCCGTAAAAGAAAAAGGGGTTATATGATTGAAGTTTTACTGAATTGTTATTGAAATGTACACGGATAAAAATTGATAATTTTTTATTGAAATAATCAAATGTACAATTGAGAAAATGGCATATATAGTCAATATAGTCAAAATATAGTCAACAATTCGTATCGTTCGTAACCTAGTTTGAATTGCTGACTCGTGCAATAGGCTAATAGTCAATGTATATAGTAATAAATTGCAGACCCCCCCCCCCAAAAAAAGAAAAAATTATCAAAAAGACACAGAAAAGCTGCGAAACATCAAAGTTTGCAAGAAAGGTAACGGTACGGTCGTTCAGCTCACAATGCTAAACATGCTTTCTAGACAATTTCTGTCCAGGTTATCAACCACCTAAACAGATGTTTCTTAAACGTGTACTGATTCATAATTTCTTTGATATTAACAGGCAGGTTATTGTGAAATTTGCCAAGGTATAACTTACATTTGTGTAGTCGTTCTTTAGAAAATTTTGGTTGCATAACGTAAAACAGTGATTCATTCCTAGTGTGATAATTCGTGACAATGCGAGTGGAAAAGTGAGCTCCGTTTTTTCTAAATATAACAAAGTTCTGAACACATAAAGGTGGCGAATGGGCATAATATTGAGCTCTTTATAAATTGGGAAAGAGTGATCACGTTGCTTTTTAAATGTCAATTTAACTATTTTGTTTTGAAGCTTGAAAGGTCAATCTACAGCATTCATGTAAGTGCCACCCCAACACATAAGGGAATAGTGCAAGATAGACTGACCCAAAGCGTAATACACCATTTTTAGCATTTTGGCTGAGACAAGTTTTCTAACATAATACATCTTACATAAAAGTGCACGAAACCTAGTAGAAATAGCACTAATCTGGCTCTTCCAGTTTAGAGTGCTGTCTAAAGTAACACCAAGGTATTTAACTTCGTTTGTTTTACTGATCTGTGGGCAGTCAGATCTTGGGAGGTTTCGATTGCATTTATGCAATGCCAGG
Source organism: Lithobius niger (assembly GCA_023313725.1). Classification (NCBI taxonomy): domain Eukaryota; kingdom Metazoa; phylum Arthropoda; class Chilopoda; order Lithobiomorpha; family Lithobiidae; genus Lithobius; species Lithobius niger. The sequence continues at coordinate 7,319 of JAHWFP010157225.1, read as the reverse complement.
GTGGTATTGTCAGGTTCGTAAATTTTTGTAAGTGAGAACTGTAAAACATAAGTTTTAGTGAGCGTTCAGTGTTAAAAGATTTTCAGTAAACCAATCGCTGATTAACATTAAATCGTGTTTAATACAAACAGTAGCATTGTGTACTTTGTTGTTGCAAACGTTAAGTAGAGCCGTATCATAAGCAAATGAAGTAATGTTTGAGGAAGTGTTCAAGTAATAAATGTCATTAATGTAAATTAGAAAAAGTAAAGGTCCCAAGACGGAGCCTTGAGGTACTCCCGTAGTGACGTAAGCACTATCACGGAAGTGGCCATCTATTTTAGTAACTTGGGTTATATTTGATAGATAGTCCCTGAGCCACTGATTTGAAAGCCCCCTGATACCATAAAGGTCGAGCTTTTTTACCAAACGTTCGTGATTGACAGTGTCAAAAGCTTTCGTTAGGTCAAGAAAAATCCCGAAGACAACGTTGTTAGTGTCTAATGCAGTATAAATGTGGTCGAGAAGGTTCGAGATAGCATCTTCAGTGTTTCTATTTTTTCGAAAACCAAATTGGTTGCAGTGCAGTGAATTATGCTTATCTAAGAACCCCTCAAGCCTGTTTTTCATAACTCTTTCTAGTAACTTAGAAAAAACGGAGAGCACAGCAATGGGTCTGTAGTGATTTGGGGTCTTTACAACATCCCTTCTTAAAACCAGGAATGATTACAGCATGCTTGAGGACACAAGGACACTTGCCAGTTTCAAAAGAGAGATTAAAAATGTGAACAAGAATAGGAGCAATGATCTGCTTCGAGGCTTTAACTACTTTTGCAGTAATACCATCAAAACCTGGACATTTTCCGATCTCCAGAGCATTAATAAGATTACACATTTCGTTTTCTGTTATTGGAGCAATGAAAAAAGATTTGTCAAATGCAGCTGGCATAAATTTGTTCAACGTGTCAGGTTTAAGTTGGTTTGCTAGATTCTTCTTAATATTTGATAAAAAATCGTTAAATTGATTGGTGTAGTTTTCAGGTGCAAGATCTAAATAAACTGGTGCATCTTTTACAATTAGTTCATTAAGGAAGGAGCTGACACTTTTTTTGATTGAGTTATTTCATTAATGATCTGCCACTGTTGTTGACAGTCATTTTTGGCGTTGGACATCCGGCCAAAAAAATACTAATTCTTTGCTTCTCTAAGTTTTTTAAAGATGTTTCTGTACTTAACAAATTCATCGCGATGGCTTTGGTTTTCCGGATATTTTTTCATAGTTTTGTAGAGTTTATCTTTAATTCGAACTGATTGTAAAATTAGCAGTGGTCATCCATGGATTGATCTTGCATTGTATAGCAAAAATTGTTTTAAAGTAAGTAGCATTCTTTAAATTAATTTACAGAATGTCAACAAATAAAGACATGGCAATATTTACATCTGTTTCATTTAAAACAAGGGTCCAGTCAACATTACTAAGGGTTTCAATGAATTTACCATAGTCAATAGTAGGAACAGGTTTTAGCAGTATATTTTTTGGCTCGTAACAGCTTAAAAAAATTGTTTTAAGTGATATAAAAAAAAAACTTAAATAAAAGAAAAAGGCTGTAAATTCATCATTATAACCTCTTAACTAGAAATAGTGCTAATTTAATTTTTACTTACTGGAAAGCAAAATGAAATGTTAAAGAGGAATTACTTTCCTGAAATTGATAAATAAAGAAAAAAGCCAAATCAGTATTTTAAAATATATTGCATTTTAACACATTTTCTGTTTTCACACCCCCCAACAGCATTTCTTTCATGCCCCTGACAGCTCCGACTGGAGGAGTAATCGTGCCCCTAGTCAACCCATGCCTGGGACTGAGTTTGTTTTAAAACCATGGTCAGTTATACACTGTACGGCAAATCGATAATACAACGTACAGTATTTTTGTTTTAAAGGTCATTGTTCAGCTTTGATAGACCATAACAAACACTTAATGAAAACAGATGTTAAATGCTTGTTTATTTATTTATGTAGCGCAAAATTGCATAGTTACCACATGCAGCTCGCATTTCTGAAATTACTCGGGCTGCAACTTCTTGTTACCTGCTTTAATTTATTGCCATTATAATTTCTTGCCATTACTTACAACCTGAATAAAAAGCACTGATCTCAATGTCTTACATTCACGTGAAACACCAAACGAACAGTAAGTGAAGTGAAACATTGTACATTGTATTAAATTTGTCAATTTAACGTGACAATAGGGTTATTACAACCCTGACCAAAAATTTACCTGCCCTATTTATACACCTCATTTATAAACCTTATAAGTATAGAGTGTTAATTAACGTGACAGTTCATACAGTCAAATCAAAATAGCTTGCCGTGTGTGATTACAGTGATGAAAATTAGGTCTTTGTCGAGGTATAACGTTTTGTCTTCACATATTATTCCATGGGTGGTTCCCAGTATTTATAATCTAAAATTTAAACTGCATGTTTTAAATGCTGGGAATCGACAATGGAATAGTATGTGAAGACGAAACATTGTTCGTTGACAGAGCCATAATGTTCATCACTGCAATCATATAATGCAAGCTACTTTGTTTTGACTGTAAACACTGTCACTTAAATGAGGCAGGTAAACAATATTTCTGCCCTACTATTTCTACCCTATTGCCATGGTAAGTTGACAAAATTGAACACGATGTGCAATCTTTCACCTTCACATAAATTTCATTTGTTGTTTCTCAGGAATGCGATAACATTGAGAACAGTACTTTCTATTCAGATTATAAGTAATAACAATGTAATATTATGTTACAAAACGAAATATCCTTGTACCTCTATTATTCCAAAATTTGCCCTGGCCATAAACAGATGCAGGTGACGAGTAGAAGCCGTGGTTTATTCTCAAAAAAGTGGTCTGCATATGTGGTAAATGTACAAGTTTGTACTACTTTGAAATGCACAATTTATAAAGTGGCAAACTTACAGTTTTTTTTTTACTCGTATCTGAAAAACTGAATTAAATATAGAGATAAAGGTTATCAATATACAGATGTACAGTATATAAAGCAAGTACAGTATAACATTCCGATGTGCGATAATAGGGAAAGATAGTTCTCCCAAGCTAAGCCAACATCGACAATAAAAATTTCCTACTGTAATATTATACTTGCTTTGAAACTGGAGATCTATGTACTGATTGCCATTATCTATATATTTAATGTAGTGTTTCAGATATCAGTAAAAAATGTAAGTTTTGTTACGCTATAAGTTGTGTATTTCAAAATACATAGTGTATGTTGAAAGCTGGGAATCATCAATGGAATACAATGTCATGATGAAACATTGACAATCGAAAGAGCAGTAATTGTCATCACTGTATTCATGCAATGTATGCGCCTCTATTTTAAAGTAATTTATTTTCTTCTGCGTCTCGCATCTGTTCCATTCAGCGGTACGCATTCTCCGTTCAGACAAATCTGAAATGATAAAAGCAAACTATTAGAACAGATCGAGTGTGGATGTGTGAACACCATTATCATCACACATATATCATGGTTCACCAAAGGGGATGAATAGCTGCTAATGAGATTTGGACAGACTCGGCGACTGAAGCGACCTTTGCCATGGGAGTATGCCAGTCCTGTTTGGTCGCCATATTTACTAACGGATGTCGACCTTCTTGAGTTCGTTCAATGTAAGTTTACGCGCAGTCTTCCCTCCTTGGGTAACTTATCTGCTGGTGAGGGACTACGTAAACTTGACTTGGAGCCCCTTGAGTTACGCAGGCTATACTATGCTGATCTTCTGACCTTCAACTTTTTGAGAGGCTTTCTGTCGGTGGATTTGCCTCTCTTCGAGTTGAACCCCGTTACGTCAACAAGGGGCTTTAAAGCTTCGCTATCAACCTTTCAGACTGGACTGCAGACGGCATTTCTTTGCAATTCGGGTTGTCCCAGCATGGAATTCTCTCTCTCATGGAATTGTCTCTCCTACCACGGTTGCCGGATTTAAACGGCTTTTGAAAAAATCCGATTTCTCTGCTCTGTTGCTGCGAACTTATTGGCTTGTTCTGGTTTGGTTCTACTGGGTGTTTTTTTTTTTGACATGTTTTTTTTCTTTACCGGGACTGGTGTCAGTGGTTCTTTTACCCTTCCATTTTCCCGATCACCCATTAGGGGTCGATCTAACCTATATTATTAATATTGTTATTAACTAACCCTTTTGCTGTCATTCACAGTTTGTGGCGTCGGTCACTGCCATTCGTAATACATAATATTTTTCGCAGTCAAACGAAAGGCACGTTCCTTGGGGCCATGACGTTCATAACGGTCATGATGATCGCCACTGGGGTAAATGGTTCGAGGGGGGAGGGGGGGATATTTCTCCCCTTAGTTTTTTACCCAAACTGAGCCAAACATTAAGCTGATTCTAGACACTCATGTTATCCCAATGGCATGATGCATCCCTCAGTGTTACCTCTTGGAGGATTCAAAATCTGAAACATTGTAATGTATTGTATTGTTAACACATGTCATTAACACTTGTGGTTATGACAAACTGCACCTGCTGCTAATGTTATCATGTGATTAAAGATGGTAGTGACACATCTCAGCGATTTTATCAGCACACGTCGGACAAAAGCATGAATTTGTTTATGGCTTAGTTAGTGTGCAGGAAGTAAAAAAATGAGCTGCTCATGCAATGTGAACGTATATATGTGAACATATATTACATACACAAATGCTTAAATAGTAACAAAATTGCATACAGTGAAGCACTTTTCACGGCCATTAATAAACAGTTAGATATAAAATGCTGAAACTTGCTACAGTAGTTATATATGGATGACAAATAATGTTGCATGACAAAATGTCGAAAATCCAACCGGACGTGGATACACGGCTCATTTCCGGTAAATAATCTGTATATCGTAACTCTTAAACCGTTTAACCGATGGGTCTCAAATTTTGCAGGCGTATTGTCTAGACCATTTACGAGAAATAACATGTAATTACAAATTGTTCCTACTCTACCGGAAGTGGTAGTAAATGTCAGTCTCAGAAGAATTTCTTCACCCAGATGCATAATTCCTAAACGGGTCAGTTGGCAGGTTCTAAATTTTGCACAGACCTTTCTTACATCTATGACAAATAATGTTCTTCTACAAAATATAAAACTACCAGAAGTGAATGAGTATACATGCTGCTTCCAGTTATAATCTACGACAGAGCTATCGTATTTTGCTGCCTCATTCTGCGATATGGCAAACTAATTCTGAAGAAAGTTAATTTTCCTTACATTTGAGGCTGTGATGAAGCAGGGGGACTGGAATTAATTAGATGACTAAGCCCCAACTTGTCATATTGGAAATTAAAACCCAAACCATAACTATTTTATTGGTCATCTTAACCTTCCATCCGTATCTAAAACCAAATATTTGGGAATTGTGCTTTGTTTCACCCTCAAACAATCTTCATATTGTGAACTCGGCCCTTGGTCGACTTCTTATCATAAGGCAAGTCTTTGCATCGGGAGACACAAAGACCTTAGTCCTCGCCTTTAGAGTTTATGTCAGACCGCTCTTGGAGTATGCTAGTTCGGTTTGGCCCCCACACTTGCTGGGAGACATTGATCACATCGAATCCATTCAGTATCATTTTACCCGCTCCTTGGCAGGTATTCAAAACCTTCCATATCCCACACGCCTGCAGCGTTTGTGATTGGAATCCCTTGAATTGCGACGACTGAAAGCCAATCTATTTTTGGTTTTTAAGATTATTAGGGGGTTTCTCCCAATTGTTGTCCCCTTCTTTGAACTCTGGAAGATGAAAAAAAAACACAGGATCAAAGTTTTAAATTGGTCAAGCACTAAAAACCCGCCTGGATTTTCCATCTTCCCTCTTTGCGTTGAGAATTGTCAACCCATGGAATGCGCTGCTATCTATCTATATTATGCCAGTCTCCGTCCCTTCGGACGTTTAGACGTGGACTCGACGAGTTCGACTTTAGACCGTGTTTGAGAAGACCAGAGTTTTGTCTGCCCACATTCCTCTGTCCCCGTAGAGAACTGTTCGTGGGTCCGGCTTCAGAGACTTCAGTCCTTCCGTATCCCTTCACACCATATCGGGTGTGACAAACCAAATATTATTATTATTATTATATCTTATTGCCAGTGTTTACAACATTGGCTGCGAGGATAGGGCTTGTGCCGTCAGGAATGCAACTGTTACAGTCCTTGGCTTTGCCTTCGATGTTATTGTTGCATCTCTCGGAGGTACAAATTCCAAATTCTCACCAATGTTGCAAACACTGGTAATAACAGCAGGATGCATGGCCTCGTGCCTATTTCCTTGTGGAATAAATACAGTTCACTTCAATAACGTTCACTTATACTATTCATCAGAAGTGAAATGTATATTTACTTCTTCTGTAGTTCTACTTTCTCATAGAACATTATTTATCATAGATGTAAGAAAGGTATGTGCAAAATTTGGAACATGCCGATTAACCCGGTTTAGAACTTATGCATTAGTGAAGAAATCGTACCAGAACTGATATTTACCATAAGCTCCGGTAAAGCTACAACAGGATGTCATTGAATTTTAATTGACGTAAATGGTGTCTGGAATATGCCCTCAAAAATTTAAGACCCGTCGGTTAGGAGTTATGTGATGAAGGCTATTTACTGGAAGTGAGCTGTATATTCACTTCCGGTTGGATTTTCGGCATTTTCTCATAGAACGTTATTTGTCATAAATGATGTATAGAACCAATGTAGTAAGTTTCAGCATATTATATTGACCGGTTTATTAATGGTCGTGAAAAGTGCGTCACTTTATGCAATTTTGTTACTATTTACATATTTTAGTATACAAGGCCTGTTCCAACCCAATATACGTTCAGATTGCTTGGAGCAGCCCATTTTTTTTTTAATTGCCCATACACTAAGCAACACACAAAAAATTCATGCTTTTAACTGCAAAGTCTTAATTCTTACAAATTTTATTGCTAAGCTACATCACTATGGATAGTTTTACTGTTTGCTCTATGCGACCTCGACCAAATGAAGCGTGTAAAACTGCTTTATGGTACTTCGTTACTGAGCTCGGTGTTTGCGTACTTTCCTTCATCCTTTACAGATGTTTCCACTGTTTCTTTTGTACAGAAGCAACAAAAAACCAGATTATCTGAAAAAGTTTAGTAGATAGGTACCAATTAATTTAATATACAAATTATTCTTTTACCGTGTTTTGGAGTTCCGGGTGTGCGCACTGTGTTCCCTCGTTAAGTGTGTAAACAAGACCGCTGTCTGTTGAGTCAAATTTGCGACAAGTGAATAC
>JAHWFP010157222.1:24902-35797 GCA_023313725.1 Lithobius niger | reverse complement strand
ACGAGCTAAGGGTTTTTTTTTGGTTAATAACCCAAAAAACAAAATGCTTCGCGTTCTGCTGTGTTAGTAACAGAGACCTTCGGGGGTTTCTGCATGACTAAATGTGAACGAAATTTTGAAAAATTAAGGGGAAGTTGCAGGGATAAACAAAACAACTGAAGGGGATGCGTTGATTGAGTGCGCGAAGCGAACGAAATCAGCGATTGTTAGTCAGTGTGTGCAAAAATGAGATTGAAGCGTCCTAAACAGACGGTGTAACCTTATGTACGTTCACAGTCCTATGAAAGTTGTGATATCTACCCAAAACCAAAACTGGTGGAAAAACCCGCCAAGTTTCCGAAAACGGTCGCCCTTTGAAGGTAGTGATATCATTCTACCAACGAAAGGCCGCCAAGGTTAATCCTATTAGCCAAGTTAATCGCACCGAATAATACTTTGGACGTTAAATGAAAACTTGATTGCTACCGCTAGTAGCAATCTTCTAGTTTTCATTTAACTTTCGAACTATTAGTATGTGCGATTAACTTGGCTAATAGGATTAACCTTGGCGGCCTTTCCCTGGTGGAATGATATCACTACCTTCAAAGGCCGATCGTTTTTGGAAACTTGGCGGGTTTTTCTACCAGTTTTGGTTTTGGGTGGTATTATAATCCCCGGTGGTATCAGAAATAGATTTTCACGTGGCAGCTCACTTTGAAAATCCAAGATGGTTGGCATATGCACTGTATAAAATGGTTACTAATAGAGTAACTGTACTGCTTGACCCCGAAAATGTAACTTTAGAGAACTATAGGTGATAATCCGCAGTGGCGTAGAATCAGGTGTTATAGCAGAAATAGGTTCGTAAGTGGCGGCTCACTTCAAAATCCAAAATGGTCGTCATAATGCACTGTATAATGTGGTTTCTAATAGAGTAACTGTATTCCTTGACCCTGAAAATGTATCTCAGACAATAGATTATAATACACAATGGCTTAAAAGGTGTTATATCAGAAATAAGTTTGTGTGGCGGGCCTCTCAAAAATCCAAGATGTCGCCATAATGCTCCGTAGAAATGGGTTCCTAATAGAGTAACTATATTCCTTGACCCTGAAAATGTATCTTTAGACACCTAGATTTTAATTTACATAAAGGCAAAACATGAAGGACAAAGACTGTGATTAGACGCAGTGCTTGGCTGCATCGTCTTCTAATTGCGTCTATGGGTACTAGAAATAAACATTCGATTGGTAACTGCGAGGATCCGACAAGCACTGAAATCTCAAACTTGTTCTGATTTCGGATTTTCAAATTTATTTAAAATCTGAAAATTTACATGAAATCGACAAATCTTCAAAGTCTTGAAATTAACGAAAATGACGTAAATCGATGCAAATCATTGAAGGATGTACAGCAGGATGTGGATGTGTGAAATCATATGGATGTGCTTTTCTTACTAGTGACACTGTACCGCTAATGCAAAGTGTCTGTAAGCAGTGATGAGTCACACCATAGTAAAGAACAGCGAAACTGATTAATTTATGGGTGTTTAGGTGTTACACAACAAATAGTAATAATTTTAAACATTAATAACAATAATTTTAAACATTGCTTCAGAATATCATTACTTCTCGAATTTTTTTTCAATTTGCTCATCCTCACACAAATATGTTCTAGTGATGAAACGGTGGTAGAAAACGTCACATTTCACAACGAGAAAGCCAAGTTCCAACATGGCGCCCATTTTAGGTTTGTCGAATCGTAAAAAAATCATCGAATGTTAGCGTTTAGAAATCAGTCTGCCTTCTTCTGCTACTGTTAGGTATTGTTTTCTGCCTGTCATAAATTAACGCCGTCCATGCCGCGTGCTACATACTTCGGGCCTCGAGCCACTGTTTCACTTTGCTTCGTTTCCATGGTTACTCGTTAGAGACAGTTCCAAAGACAAATAATCCGTTACAGGCCAGAGGTAACCAATAACTTTCACGTTGCTTTAGTAAAAGCTAGCGAGTGAAAAATTTACGTTGCGAGATCGATGTGTAAGTAATGCTGGGCAAAAAAAAAAATGCTCGTTTTCGCTAAACAAAAGAAACCTTTCATTATAACATCAATAAATTAAAGTTTACATTTTAGGGGTGAAAAATGTCAGCTGCATGTATGGGTTGAAAAAATGCATTTCATTTATCGTACTGCCGTTCATTGCTGGAGAACTAAATTTCTCGCAATGGTCGTTGTTTACCTATATTCAACGTAACCGATATCATATCAAAAACCAAAAGTGGTAAAAGGGGCCGCCAAGTTCCGAATGGTTCGGCCCTTCAAAGTAGTAATATTATCTACACACCAAAACATTCGCCAAGTTAATCGCACCGCTTAATAGCTCGAAGGTTAAATGAAAACTAGCACATTGCTACTTTTCGGTAGCAATGTTCAAGTTTCATTTAACGTCCAAAGTATGATTCGGTGCGATTAAGTTGGCGAATGTTTTGGTGCGTTGATATCACTCCTTTGAAGGGCCCTTTGAACTTGGCGGCCCCTTTTACCAGTTTTGTTTTTTGATATGATATCACTCTTTTTTTTTAATTGTGTATTGACTCAACTCCACTACCGTGCAGATGTGTAATAAAGTGCCACTTCTACAAGAAATTGGTTTTCAACAATTTGCTATCTTTTGCCAATAGGCCGAACCATTCTCAACTTAGTCACCTCTTTATAGGTTTTTGGTTTGGTTTTAATTTTGTTGTAATTTGTTTTATTTAGTTAGTTTTGGTGTGTTGGTATCACTCCTGTGAAGGGCCGAACCACTCTCAACTTGGTGGCCTCTTCACCAGTTTTTGACTTTGTTTTTACAGTTGGTTTATTTTTCGTGAATTGGACGTGAATACAATTTCTTTGCAACGTTGTTTAGATTTATCGTGATACACTAATGTGTGTCTAGGCACGCACGTCAGTACACATTTTCTGAACTTTGGCCGTCCAATTAGAGACGATGCGACAATACTAACAATGGTTATAACAATATTTTCGTACTTACGCGCCCTCCCTCGCCATTCCCGTTACGCCCCCAAGCTCCAAACCATAAACGGTACGTAGTTTGTATTGTGCTGCACCCATTCGCCCAGTTTCATAGCTGGAAGCCTTCTCGGTATCGATGAATAATCACCCTATGGAAATTAACATGGGTATGAGCGGAGTAGCTAGCTAGTAGCTAGCTAGCTAGTAATTATAGTAACACATTTACAACGTTATTGAGGGTCAGATTTTGCATTGAAAGCAGCTTACGATACCGCATTCCTATACGAGTTAATTTTTGTCAGATGGCTCATTGCTCACGATTTCAACACAAATTTAAGCTTTTGTACCGCATTATTATTTTTCCCCAAGAACCTGAAATGTGCCCAACAATGCTTCAAGATATAAGACACTGCGCTATGGCGCCGCGCTACAATGGTTTACAACCTCCACAATTACCCCCACAATTGAATTGATGTGATGTTTGTTGCCTAACTTGGCGCGACACACTAGCGTATGTCTAGATCTCATTGTTAGTCATTCATGAAGATAATACTGTTGAACCTTACCCACCGATTATAACAATACCTGAGCCCCAACAATGAACTTTGATGCGTGAAGTTTGATTGTTTCAAATGCTCATCTTCCTCACTATAAGACGAGCGTTTTTTTTCCCACCATTGTACGCCCGAAGGGCTGAAATTGAAAATTGTAGCAAACGGTGTTCGTACGTGGAATATCGTAGACAACGATATTTTTCTATTTCTTTGATAGATAGCTTAAAATGCTGCCGGCAACGGAGCTCGCTCCCTGGTTGGCGTTTGGAGATATTCTAAAAGGCTACATTATAATACACATATACGCTAATTATTGTGAGATTCCCCCATGATGTAACAGGCGCTATTGATTCATTTTCCTCTTAGAAAAATATTCGTCGCTGCCCCTTTTACACTAAGAGTTGCTTTTTTGTCGTACACTGATGCGTGAATTTGAATCCGTTGCCTGGAAGAACCAAGGGACATGTTGTTGAAGGCGAGCGTTTAGTCAGAAGTACCAGTTACAAATTTTCTGCGAAAAGATTGATCGCGGAAGAGGGAAACGGAGAGCGGCCTTGTTTATTTTTTTTTTTTTTAATCATCTGTTGTGTTGTTTAGACTCCGCGTCATCGTTAACACTTTCAAATTTAAATCTCTACGTCATCTCGACTGGGAGAAAAAAAAACCGTGAATTGATTTTGTTGTTGGTCTTTTTTCCCGAAATTAAATCTTTCCAAAACAACTCTGTGCTAAGGAGATCCGCGAAATTTTCACTGTGTAACGTCGGAATGCTAACGACAAGTTAAACGTAAAACGTAAAATTAAATACTTAAGAATTGCTTAGGATTTCCCCCATCCTTCCAAAGAGAGACGTCACCGACTTACACAAACAAAAGCCAGCTCATAACTTACTTAATGCTACACCCTAGTAATAAATCCCGAAGTTTTACTGCGGTGCATGACTAAATAATGCAGCAACAGTTACTAAATAAATGGAACAAAAATTTAGAAAAAACACATTAGCGCTCGTATCCCCATGGAATTCGTCCAGTGCCTCTCGAACCTGTAGTCCCCAGCGCGGCGAAGCACCAGCTTGTTGAAAAATAACTGTTGGTTGCCAGTTTTTTTGTAGTTGCGGGACCCACTTATTGTTCAAGCACAACACACTGTACTTTCTATGGGGGGGGGGGGCCCACGCCATTTTGTATTCTACCATGATTGAAGGCCCTCTGTTAACGTGAGCGCGACGCTACAAAAGAAAACCCGTTTTTAGTCAAACTGCAAAGAGATGAAAACCGCCTGTTTCTATCTGTACCCATTGATTCTTTATTAAAATTTCTTATCAATCGAAACATTTTGGGGGGGCACCCTGCACTATTATTGATTTCAAAACCGTTGTCACTTTCTTATAGAAATGGACGACAGAGCATTAGCAATAAGGTCATACTGGCTACGAGGCTGGCATTTGGAGCCGGTAGTTGAGCTAGCTGCAAGTGGCACTGGCGGTAAAAAAAAACAGTCGTTAGTCAAGCTAATGCTGTGAGGGCGGCTTTCTTAGGCCTGAAAAACGTTGTTTTGTCTGATTCCGTACTCTGCGAAACATATGTTGAAATTGTAAATCGAAAAAGAAAAGATTCCGTGTGAAGATAGCCCCATCCTTACCCGACTCCCGCCTCCCCCCCCCCGCCCTTCTTCCCGGCATGGGCAGCGCGCACGCGTCTCTCCAGCCTAAGAGCAGAAACGGGGAAGGAGAGAGAGAGAGAGCACGACCGGCAACCGAAGGGACAGAACAGAATAAAGCGTTCAAAAACACCAACAATTCATCGTCGTTCTTCCCGGAAAGGGGGCCCCGAACCCTTCATCCCCCCCCCCCTCCCCCCGACATCCACTTGCTGAAAGATGCAGCAGCGGTCAACAAATACAAAACATTGCCATTTTTATGTCCAAGAAATCCTCTCTCATCGCATTGCCTTGACAAAACTTGCAAATGTTTTGCCTCCACGTGCCCCTTGCAGCTAGCTCTATTACTGGATTCAGATACTAGTCTCGTCACCAGTATAGTCAGTCACAAAATGAATTCAGAAAGAATAATGTTCTACAGTTAAATCAACAAATACACTATACCAAAAAATATAAATGGTTAATCACGCAACTTCAAAATGCTTAAGGAAGTAGCAAATTACAGTATGCAATAATTAAGAGCAAGCAAATGTAAAAAAAAACAAAAAACTGAGACATTCAATTTCTAAACGTATTTTAAAAAACGTAAGCAAAACAGTGGCTGGAATACATACCATAGATCTGTTTAATCATCACCAGAGTTGGACCGGGTCACTTTTTTTTTACCCGGTGACCCGAAAATAGGTTGACCCGGGACCTGGTGACCCGGACCGAACCATTGACCCAGTGACCCGGCTACACCCGGTGACCCGGCAGACCTGGTTTGACTGGGTGACCCGACCAGACATGGATTTACCCAATGACTCAGTTGTATCTTGATTGACCAGACCGAACCAGGCTTAACCCCCAGTGATCTTGAGCAGGAAACACAAAACTCAAGTTTGTTTGCTTGTGAAAGCATATTCATTAAAGTCGCTAACGATTGTACCTTGTTATTTTTTTTTTTTTACCAATTTTCCGATTAATATAGCTAAGCTATAACAACAGAAGGGTTGATGGTCCATTTTAACAACAATTATTTCAAAATCAACTAAAAAAGGGAACGATTGTTGTATGCTAGTATCCAGCTTACTCACCTCACCAGCCAGTGGCCATTGAGGCACTACTGCCAGATCGTAAATGATTCTTCGGTTAACTCAACATTTTGTGGAAAGCGATCAGAATGGTCAAAAATCGCCTCACTCGCCGAAAGCTATTTGCTAGGCAACCGTTATTTATTTACGATTAATTTCCCGTTTCTATTAAATGATTGCGGTAATAGACAACAAATTAAATGTATTATAAATAACAACATGGGTAAAGAACAAAGTGCAACAGTAATTTTAAACATTGCTACAACATTGTTGCCATTTCACGCTATTTCCAAAGTTTGCTATTCTCGCTGAAAAAAACAGCTTCTAGCAGTGATCAAACGACGGTAGAATAAATAGCTACTCGCAGCGAGAATTCGAAATCCAACATGGCGTCCATTTCAGGGTTGTCGAATCGAAGACAAAGGATCGAATACCGGCATCCAGAAATCTGTCCGTCGTCTTGTACTGCAATAAAAATTGTTTTCTAGTTGTCGTAAATCGACGCTGTCGTGTTGCATGCATCGTACGTCGTGTCGGGAGGCACGAGGATGAGATTTGCGTCTGCGTTGTTGCCATGGTTACTACGTATAGACAACTCGAAAAGCAAAGGCAAAGGCGAGAAGCAGCCAGCAGATTTAGTATTGACCAAGTAAAAGCTAGTAAGCGAGAAAATTGTCCTTGCGTAAATGCGCCCTTACTCTGCCGAGCGAGAATACTATAATGTGTCTTCGTTGTGTCACATAGTGTGGTAGTATATAAGTCCATGGCTGTGTGTGTTGTTGACACATCCGGGTCTTAAGCATCGTAGGAGGCAGGCTACCTCACAGTTATCAGAGGCTATAAGGTTTGGAGCCAGCAAGGCACGCAGATGCATTCTGGGGGCACCTAGCCATTTAGACCGAATTCCTTACTACCATTCTCTTACCACCATTGCTGAAAATCGAACTAATATTCCGGCTAAAATGCGATAATCTCCGAAAGATCTCTGCGATAATTTCTTTTATGCACCAAAGATCCTTCGTTATGAAATTTCAACCAAATCAAAACGAAATTTCGAACGTTATCGTGTATCAAACTTATAAACATATGGTACTCGCAAACAAATTCCATATTAAGTCTAGGATTTAAATAAATATTTAGTTATCGCAGTGCCACTAACACACCACAAATTTAAAGCGTACAAACTGAGTCCAATCGAAATCCCAACAATTAAAATTCCGACAGGTCGAAATCCCGACAGTCAAAATCTCAACAGACCGAAATCTTGACAATCTAAATTCTGACAGGCGCAATACCGACAACTAAATCCAATTTATTTTCGAATAATAATATGGATTTTTCGTCTGGTAAAAAAGCCTCGTACGAAAATTACCGATATTGTAGAATTACCCTATAATAAGTGCATTGCAGCTGGATCATTAGCGATAAGGAAGACACAGGTGCCTTGAAGCAGAATATTTTCGACCATACTGCAACGAACATTTTGATACTACCCCACCAAATCAATTCATAGATACTCTTAACCGCCAGGTTCAACTGTTATGATATATATAAACTGAATCGGTAAATAAGCCGAATCAGCAAACGAAATTGATGAATTTGCTGCAATGGAGCCAGATGTTTAGAAGTGCCATCTCAGAAAGACAATCGAAAGCAGAAAATGTTTGGATATATTTTAATGGTTAAAGTTAGGGATGTTTTTAAAGTCAGCAGCTTGCGAGCCGCTTGGAAGCGAGGCAAGCTTTCCCGTTTTTTAATCCAAGCCGCTTGCCGCTGAGAAACTTTTCCGTCGTTTTTAAAGTCAGCGGCTTGGTAGCTGCTGGTCAGCCAACCAAGCGAGGAAAAAGGGTGCTGAGTTCGCTGAGCTTACGCAACCAATATGGGGGCACGATGTGCGCAGGCGTCATTGCCGCGTAGCAACAATCGGCAACAATCATACAAGCGATAAATCTACATGAGACGTGAGTGATAAGTACGATATTGATAGCTGCCAGTAGCTCAATTGCTTAATCTTTACTCTCATCTTCTTAAACGCTACTAATAATGCGATAAAACCGAGAAAAGATATATAATAACTGATTTTGTTATTGTCGGCCATGTTTGTGCTTAGTAAGCTTCAAATAACGTCGTTTTTAATCTCAGCTTGAAAATGGGAAAAGCGAAGGAAGCAGAGACCAAGCAAACTCAGCGCTCAGCAAGCAAGCTGCTGACTTTAAAAACATCCCTCTGAGGAATCGAAAAGAGCTTTGGCAATGGGGTTGTAAAACCGGAAAGTCGTTGACCTGTGGAGGGACTGGAAACATTGTTTTAGTAGTGAACCAACATCACTTGAGAAGCTGTAACGTGCGCAACTATGCACCAGATGCAAACAAGGCTGAAGTTTCTTTTGCCGCTACAAGCATTAAAAAACGAGCTCATGTCATTTGCCATATTTTTCGCCAATGCATATTTTTAGCTTCTTCTTGGAATTTTTAGCGAATGCGTATATTTAGCTTCTCGTTGGTAGTTTAGCCAACTTTTTACATGTATACCAAAAATTGTCTAAAGATATTACTTGTCGTTATTTTTACCCAATGCGTATTTTTATCTTATGACCAACATGTTTATTTTTAAGGGAGTGAAGACATTCGTCTCTTACCACCAGATTTACCAAATGACTGATATTTTTCTGTTGGCTGGGTGTCTTTGAGAGTTTCTGAAAAGTTAGCATTGAAAATAATAAGTTGGACCCTTGTTATTATATCTCAACTCACGTTTTCAGTTGGTCCACCCTCATCTTGTTTACTCACATTGGTAAGCAAAACTTGATCACTTCCGGCATCCGCGGCATTGCTTCGTTCATACCGAAGAGGATTGCCAAGACTAACAACAAATATTTTCCCGACTTTCGCTCCACCTACATCCTCGACCTCGACATGAATAAAGTGTAAGTTTTCGCTATGTGAGATCCTCTCCTCTATGACGGGTTCTGATACCTAACAAAAGAGGAGATTAGAACATTTGACTTGGACATTGCCAATGACAATGATGATGTTGGTTACACGATGCATACAACGATTATCCCCTAGCCCCCGAGAAGCTGGAGAATAGGGAGGAGTTCGTATCCCCTTCATCGAGAAATCTAGCGAGAGACTTGAAACATGATATTAAACCAAACACAAAACTCTCACCGAAGAAGAAGCACATAACACATTGCCGTAATTTGAAATTCTACCTCTGCCACTTTCTTGTTCTTCACCACGTACACAAAATCCTTTCTTTCAACCAGAAGCCGTGGATGAAGAGTTATATCGAGTTCAATACCGTCAAATGACAGCAAGCAACTAATTCGAAAAGGATTATTTTAAACTCTTAAATAATTCGGTATTCGGTAAAGCTATGGAGAACATAAACATAAATGGCTCAACGTTAAGCTGTACACCGACGCTAGAACAGCATTGAAGTACACATCTCAACCGCAGGCTGACTTCTTTAATATTTTTCACGAAAACCTAGTGCAAATTAATCAATGCGGCTATATAGTGTAATGTGTGATTGTCCCACATACTCGGGGTTTTGTACATTGGAACTATCCAAACTGGCGATGTTTGAATTTCATTACGAGAACATTCGACCGAAGTACGGGGATAGTACCAAGCTCCTCTTCATGGACACAAATAGTCTTATCAAATCGTAGCCGACGACGTGTATGAGGATATGATGGGAGATAGGGATCGTTTCGACACTAGTAACTATCCTTTGAACCACCGTCTGTTCTCCAGCTCAAATAAACAAGTATTGGTAAGATGAATGATGAGATGGGTGGTGTCTCACTCCTAGAATTTGTTTGGTTATGTTCCGAAATGTATGCGATTAGAACTCCGGGAAAGGCGGCTATTATGAAAGCTAAGGGTATGCAGACATGATTTGTTAAAAAGTGTTAGGTTTTTAACGATTACAATTTCGCATTGACTTCGAGGTTTCTTAAGAAAGGAACCTGGATAAAAATTGCTAGTGTGGGTCACAAACTGAGTACGGCAAGAGTAAGTAAGTCCTTCCTCTCGCCGTAAGATGACAAATGTTACATCTTAGACGATGGTGAAAATATACACTAGCAATTGGACATCATCGTACGGGTGATTGGTTGGAGTACGAAGACGATTTTGACTCTTAAGTCAACGTCCAACGAAAAACGGGAAAAGAAAATTAGCCTAACTATCGAAACGACAGTGTCCAAGAATTTAGGCGGGGCGAGGAAAAATGAGGAAAACAATAAAGTCGCTCGCAGGCTTGATTTGATCCTGATTTGACACATTGCACCCAAAATTGAAAAAAAAAGAAAAAACTGGAAAAGCTGCGGCTGCTGAAAGAAAACCTCGCACTGAAGAAACTGAAGAGTGAAGAAAGGCAAGATTATTGAAAAAAGCTGCAGCTAAACAAAATAAAAAGGAGCAGAGCAAGATGGTTGAAGAAAAACGGGCTATGCTAGAAAAAAATACAAGCTTGTGAAGCGAAAAACCATACTTTATTCACCCAAATTTAACAGTATGCGTAGTCTTTAGTATGTATCCCTTAGGAAAATAGAAGCTAGAAAAAACACGCGACATTTAGTGGAAGCCAGACGAAAAATTCAAGT
>JAHWFP010157222.1:0-24610 GCA_023313725.1 Lithobius niger | reverse complement strand
GAATAAACCCGGACCGAAAATTCAAGTGGTGCCTAGCGAAAATGTAGGGACAGTTAGTGCAAGCTCGAATAAACCCGGATCGTAAATTCAAGTGGTGCCTAGCGAAAATGTAGCGACATATACTGCAAGCTCGAATAAACCCGGACTGTAAATTCAAGCGTGTCCCCAAGTTTTAGCGAAAATATAAAGATGTGCAATACGCTGAGGCACAATCACGCTAAACTCGAGTAAACCTCATTGAAAAGTTAAGTGGAACCCAGCGAAAACACGAAGCTAATGCAAAAATTTACCATCCTTAGCAACACACTTGCTAAACTCGAGAAATCCCGGTTCGTATTCAAGACCAAGCCCAACTCCACAGGGCGAATATGCAAAACTTAGCAGAAACTTTGCTAAGTTCAAGGGGTTGAAATTCAAAAGTACCATCGAGGTGACGTCACTAGAGTAAATCTTGACGTCACTCTTCCAGTCTAGGGGTCGACCGAATTTCGGTTTCGGTTTCAGTTTCGGTACCGAAACCAGCAAATTTTCGGTTTCGGTTTCGGTTCTTGTTTCGGCCATGAAGTTATAGTTCAGTTTCGGTTTCGGCCGCAACCCACGAACTGGTTTCGGTTATGGTTTCACACTTCGGCTGAATCCTATGCTGCAGTTTCGGTTTCGTCCGAAACCACTGCTGCTTCCTGGCAGTAGCATTTTCTGCGTAGACTAAAGGCCCATTCTGACCGAATCCGGTTACGTTACGTTACGACCTCCGACGCGGTCAACAACAACGACTGGCACCGGCACGCATTCTCACTACAACCGGTCGGACGACAGAGCTCAGCCAATCATATACATGTTGGAAAGCCATCGTTGTTTTCACTACATACGGCCTACCGCTGGAGATAGACAATCCCGGAGCAAACCAAACAACACAAATCCATAGCACTAACGATTAGAAAATGAAAGATAGTTCGTAGAAGTAACCGCTCAAACTTGCGCTCATTCAACTACGATTCTATTTTTATTTTCACGTGCAAACGCAGCGACTCATTCAAGCTCAAACCAAACGCTCGCACACGCCTCAAAACGAAACCCCGCATGCATCATCACATCGAAACAGCATTCAAACACCCGCCTCGAGACGTGGGACGTATTTCCACACGTAGATTTGAGCTTACCAGACAATTACTTAGCGATTTCCTTCCACGAATTAGGGTTATCTCCCTCCCCCCTCCCCCGTGTCTTTTATACTCTTTTTCTCTTGATCCAGTAAACCAGAGGAACTCGTGCTTCTATAAAGATCGGCTCATAACGAGCGAACAGATTCGGCGCCATGTTGCTGTGACGTAGTGCGGCGACTCGTAATCTGATTGGCTGGCCGTTTAGCTCGCTGCCGGAACGGAGAGGCCAAAGTCAAGCCAAGCCAGACATGAACGGCAGCACTCCAGCGGCCGTAAGTTTGAACCCCTAGGCTATTTTTATGATGTCACTTCCGTCGGTACCGGACTTAAAAACGTAACTTAACGTAACCGGATTCGGTCAGAATGGGCCTTAACTGGACTGTAGCCTACGAATGCTGACATCCAGGGGACCCCATCACAGATTCAGCTTTCGTCTGCCATGCCATGCCACGCCAATAAATAATAACAATTTTTCTTTCACTCCGAATTTTATCCTGATTGTAACGGCTTCGTTGCACTGGAGGGAACTTATGCTTTTATTTCTCTTTATTTATGTTTACGAGCAAAGCTTTTACTTGTTGAATGACGCCTTTTTCTAATTAATGGTTTAAAAATTTAAAAAAAACCAACGAAAGTCCTGAAGTCTTTTTGTAATATTGACAGTTTTTGTTAAATTCTGAATTTATTTTTGTGGGGGTGGAAGTGCGTGCATGGATTTTCTCAGCCTAGGGCCAGAAAATGGGTAAATTGGGCTCTGCCTCTCAGTCTCAGTCTTCAGTATGAAAAACCATCATACTCATAATTTTATGATTTTATCCTTGCGTTTTGTCTAATTATTAATACTGATATTGTTCAGGTTAGGTTTTGGTCCGGTTTCGGTTTCGGTAGGGGTTTCAGTTTCGGCCGAAAGTGAAAAAAATCGGTTTCGGTCGACCACTATTCCAGTCAGTAGATTAAATCTTGACATCAAAATATCAGGCGACTTCCTATCAGTAAAGTAAACCTTGACGTCACTTCCGGTCAGTAGAATAAATCTTGTTTTCACAACATCCCGTGACTTCTGGTCAAGTGGTAGTCCAAATTCTCTAGTTCCCAGGAGGTGGGACAGTAGTAAAAAGCACATTCTACACCCTCGTCCAGGGGAAGGGCACGGTAGCAAAATAAGTGCCTTGTGTTACCGGGGGTGTTCGTCCCCACATCCATATCGTAAAACCATACTACGAATGTTGCAAATGCTTTTATTTTTACGTTTTTTTCCCGGAAATCCAGCATGGGAACATGTCCCCATGCTGGATTTCCGGGGGAAAAAACGTAAAAATAAAAGCATTTGCAACATAAAAGTGTGAACAAGCTTTGTTGTACAATTTTTTATTTTAGTTGTTGCCCGATTCCGAAAGTGTTCCTTCGACAAACAAGGTAAATGAGACGTTGCACCACCAGCTACAAAGCATTGTTGAGATATCACTCTCTCAAAATAAAACGTGTTACGGATTCCCGCCAAGTATTTCGGCCATTTGAAGTCATGTGATATCAAAGGACAAGCACTTTCTCAAAGTTAATTCCATATAGTAATAGTTCGAAGGTTAAATAAACAATTTGAAAATTGTTTACTGCGCAATTTTCAATTATTTCACTTAACAGTTAAAGTCTTATTCGGTAGAAATAACTTGGCAAAAGATCTTGGCGTTTATTATCACTTGGCGGGATTACTTCACAAGTTTTGATTTGGAAAAATGTTAAACCACCCAATAAACGCAGTCAAACCAGAAATAAAACACGCCCATATAGAATTCTGATGCGCCTAAAATATCCTCTCCATCATTTAAAGTATTAAAAATAAAAATACAGTACCACCCAGCCTGCGTTTAGTGTATTTATTGTTTACAACAGTTGTCGTACAATCATTAAAACAAACATTAAAAAAAATTCTTAACTTCGTAAAGCTAACAACTAGTCGTTGGATCGATCTGGATGACTTTCGGCCAATCTTTTTCAGGCCACTTCCCATTGCCTCGGACGTTCCGCGGGCTTCGATTCCAAACCCACTTTTTCACTGGCATTGTCCAGTTGATCCCGTAACTGGCTGAGTTGTATGATTCTAACTGGCAAGGGATGCGAACTTTAAGCTCCAAAAATTCCGTCCAACATAATGTAAAATTAGGATATATGAACCTGGATCAAAGAGATATTTTGAGTCTGCAGCAACCTTTAAGAATGGCGTGACTCAGATTTGAAATAATGAACCAATCCATCAATCACCAGATCGCTCCACTACCACCTTACTGATAATAGAACCCCATGTCCACCGACGAGTGACCATATTGGTAAAGGCGGTACGGCAATGTTCTGGTGGTGGACTATTCGTCATTTCAAATCCGGGTCACGTCCCTTGACCGAAACAAGTGGGTAAAGGTGTCTTACTCTTAGTGCATGATTTTCGCTGATGGCTTACTTCCAATTTACCGTTTGCTAGACTTAAATTTAGCTTAGTACATAACCATATGACATTTTCTAAAAATATGTAGAAATAATACAGTAGTACAATATTAGGAATATGCTAGAATGGAAAGAACGGGATGTAACGCATTCACCCAAATAAAAAAAATAAAAAACATGAGAATATACCGTCACACAGGTTTGGAACTTTGGTTTAACGCTTTGCACTCCAATTTGACACTTTTGTACTTGGATTTAACACTTTTGTACTTCAATTTAATGTTAGTGGATTTAAAATTAACATTCTTGTCTTTGGATTTAACACACTTGCACTTGAATTAACACTTTTGCACTTGAAATTAAAGCATTGAAATAACTAATCCTTTTATTTATTCCCTGTAAAGAATGTGAAATGTGCGAAATACGCTTATACAGCAATTTTTACTAATTGCTACTCTAGTGCAATTTCGCTGCAACGCTCCCGAAGCTCTACGAATATCCTACGGTCCTTCCAATAAAGAATGGTGTTTGAAGCGAATGACGACTGCTTTGTAGATAACTGGCTTACGAAGTGTAGGCTTACGAAGTGTGTGAGAGGCTTTCACTCCACATGACAAACAACTCACAGTTGGGTTTTCTAACGTCTTTACTGCGCATATTCATGACAATTAAAAACTCAAGCCCAATCACAGTATAAAAACAGATAAAAATAGGAGCTTTCGCCCAGTCATACTCTGATTGGGCCTGCGTTTATAATTTCATGATTTCACGATGAGTGTGGCTATATTCATATCAAGTCTTGCGCGAACTTCATGCACCTGCGGTCACTGGCTTCTTACAACCAACCACTATTTTCATGCGCTTACAAGCACATGCTGTTGCTTACGATAACACAGGGAGGTGTGCGTCGTCCAAGGCAAGCTGCAGTGGCGGCTTGCGCACCTTCACACTTGTATGTGTACGAGGCTCTTCTCATTGTATGCTTTTACGTAATTTATTATCTGTCTAGTTTATGCTCGTGTAAATATCGGCTTCCGGCCTCCTTTTTTTTAGGTTTTTTTCCACTCGGTTCTCCTTTCGAGAACACAATGTTTTTACTAATTTTGTAAATGTCTGCCACCTATAATACCGTAAAAATGCAGTGTAGTGACATTAAAAAAATAGTAGATATATTTTCGTATTATATACTTTTTTCCTAATGTTCTTATGTACAGTTCATCCTTGTGAATTCTTTCCTCAGCTACAAGCTCAACAATGATTTTGATTCATTTGATGTTTTTGAATAGCTGCCCCTTGCGACTCTTATTCGTCGGTCCGTGGCTTTCGTGGCAGGTTCAATGTTTGCTCTATAGTACGTCAAATTCAGTAATATTGCTGTCAAGATTTTTAACATCCGTTTCGCCACCGCCACTTTTGGCCAAATATCCTTGTGAATCATCACTCACTCTCTTGCAGTACCTTCCTAATCCACCGAACAAAGCGAACAGAACGTGTAGGGGTTATTAGTATGTGTGACAGTTTCCCCAGTGCCAACCCCACAGTTTAGGGACTTGCTTGAAAATGTGTCGTGCTGCTAATAAAGGGGTTGTGGGAATTCCAAATTAACCTTAACTGATGGAACAAGGCTGGTAGTCGTTGTTCAGTTTTGGTGTTAGTTTAATGTTAAATATGAGTGATCGTGTGCTCAGGCTCGCCTGAAGTTCTAGGGCGACACTAACCTTGGCTTAGGGACTTAATGGAATGTCAACGGCATTAGGCTTACTTGGGAAAATTTGGATTAGTTAGTTCCGGGCTATTTCATTCATTGACTGCTAAACTAAGCAGTTACGGGGTTGCAGTGCTGAACTAGCAACAGGGTTGGTCAGGTTTGAATTTAAGTTCGGGGATTGGGGAGATTGGTAAAAATTCTAATTATACGGCCGAAATTACCTTTGGATCTGGGATAGCTGGAGGGCAGAGGTGGAATGAAGTTTAGGCTAATACCTAATTGTTAGGAGCACCAAGCAGAAGACCAAGCGAGCTCGAGCCTTTACAATTGATGTCAAGCATTATGTACAGACAATTCGTAGCTATGTATTGTTACAACAATTGATCAAATAAGATTATTTCAACTAACAATGGGTATTAATTTTGGAGTGACGATGGCACATTACAATTTGACGTCATGTGGATTTCGGGCTTGGCAGATTTCACAAATGACGTCATCAGTGTAACCTTGCTGGTGTGGCATAATTTCAACGTTGAGACCTGGAATTAAACTCGCAACAAACGCACCACTGTTAGAGACAGTTTGGCTCCAAACTTGATGTCGCAGTAACGTTGCGTCAGCCGTTTAGTACCTTCCGAAACTGCAATCACAGCTCAGCAAAATCAACAAGTTCAACAGAGCACACGTTACGTTATACCTTTAACGTGACCAGACGTTGCTAATTGATTGGACCAGGCTAAGCTAATGGGTGAGAACAGGAGCGAGCAATGCAAAATTGCAAACCATCTAAGGGAGGTGGTTGCCATTGGTGGTGGTTATGAGCATGCACGAGGTAACAATTTTGCCGGAAACAGATTCATCGCTGATGATGGTTGACGTAAGCAAGCCACATCAACACGGCTATAGCAGGGAATGAGCTAAACTGTCACCAACAGTGGTGCGTTTGGTTCGCTCTGTTTGGCGCTTTAGGAAGGTACTTGGCATAAAAGGCCTTAGCATAAACCAGCTAGTATCTCCAAACTGCAATCGTCATTTCACTTTCGTTTTCGCTTCAAACACCGCTCTTAATCGTTATTTATTTAAAGCGCCGTAGGATAGTTCGTAGAGTTTCGGGAGCGTTGCAGCGAAATTGCATTAGAGTAGCTATTAGTAAAAATTGCTGTATAAGCATATTACGTACAATTTCACATTCCTTATAGCGAATAAATAAAAGGATTGGTTATTTCAATGCTTTAATTTCAAGTGCAAAACTGTTAAATTCAAATGCAAGTGTGTTAAATCCAAAGACAAGCCTGTTAATTTGAATTCCACTACGTTAGATTGAAGTACAAAAGTGTCAAATTGACGTGCAAAAGCGTTAAACCAAAGTTCAAAACCTGTAATTTTCTAATGGCAATAGCCATTGGAAAGCCAGTAAAAGGTTGGCACCAGCCAATCATGTCTTCCTTAACACGGATAAAATGAGTGCTTTTTATTTTTTCAGATTAAAGTGTGGTTCGTCCCTCATTTTGTTTTTTTTACGATATAATCGTCTGGTTTCCTTGTCCCGGCCACATAACAAAAGTATGACAAACCAATATTTGGTAGGCCAAAACCAATTTCTAAACATATACGACGTACCCAACAGAAGTGACGCAAGATTTGGCTTGCAACGCTGCAAAAATTAATCTTTGCTTACCATGGTGACAGAACGATCAGCCAGCATCATGGTAGAATATACAGGTAGTGCCATTCTTTCCCTGACAACGGTAAACATTCGGATGAAACTATAGTACCTGCTTTCAACGATTTACCGCCAGAGGGCGCTGTCGTCAAGTAACAGGAAGTGCAATGCATCATGGGGATCGCAACTATTTAGCGTCACTAAAATAAATTGATCACGATAAAAATACAAAATTAATCGCTTAAAAAATATCCTATGTCAGATTAGGACATTAAATTAATTTTAAGATAGATCAGAACTGGCTGATCAAGTTTTATTTTTTTTTAATCAAACATTCAATTTTAAAACGGGTTGCAGTTACAAGTTGCAATGGGTTAACACTTGGTTTCGTGTTTCCTGTAGCGTGCGGAGCAACCGCTTCTTCCGTGGTTCACGTTTCTTGTAACTAACCGAATGTGGTTTGAATCGAACACAGAATAAGTTCTGCAACTTCGGATGTTGTTCGCACACGAGTATGTAGTCAATTTTCGAAGGTATTGTCGCTATTGTCGTGGTTACCAAGGAAGCGATACCGCCATTTTTTATTTAAAGTTTCGCCTCCTAAGAGAACCTGACACGTGCTGCCTTCGGGTGCCATTGATGAAAGTAGGTATTATTTTATTCCATGTTTTCAAAAAGCAGCACTACCTACTATCTACCTGGCCAGCATCAAGCGCGTCAGTCCTAACACCACTATTTTCAGCAAGTTTGTAAAAGGATCGTTGTGGAAAGAAATCTACTTAGGAGGCGCTATAGTCTCGTTTCAAATATTACTAGAGCACTGTTTACGTGTCTCTAAATGTTCTCAACCCCTTGTTACTTTCCGAAACTGATAAAAACACCTCGCGCAAGCGCTCGATATTTTTTTCAGTTTCAGAATGTAACTCTGACTTGAGAACATTTAACAATAGAAACTACGCTCTTGTGATATTACTACTGAAAAAATGGCCGTAAAGACTTGTAACGTTTGGTGCATTGGTTGAATTTCGATCTAACGTCATCAACCGTTAATTGGCGTCGTTTTGTGTGTACCACGTTTACTTCTGATAAACTTCCCTGAATGTTTGATGTCTGCCTAATATCTCACTTTAGAGACAAACCTAGGAACCCGACGAACTTACGTCCACAGATATGTCATAGAATGTATCTGAGAACTTCAAAATGAAGAGTAATTCGTTCAGAAGTGATCGTGGATACATGCAGACCAATAGACGATCCGAGAGACCAATACTAACACGGCATGAGAAGCTCCTTTGCTTCGCTTTGCATCACTAAAAACTAAACTATTAAAATCAGTGAAACACGGAAATGGTATACACAAGGTACAGTGTTAAACAAAAAATTTTGAACATTGCTTTGCCACACACGCATTGATGCAGCGCTTTTTCCTGAACGAAAACTCCATTGCCACGATTTAGCATTATTAAGTGAGAAATCTGCCTCATTCCAACCATCTATAGCTCAGAAACGTGCTCCAACAATGCAACCTTGTTCTATTTCAATAATGGAAAGTTGTTTGCGCAAACAATGGCATCTTTCAGGAACGATTAATCCGTATGCAAAATTCAGTACAACATTTGAAGTGTTCAAAATTTCCAATTTTCCTTAATATTATTTACACCGATTTATGTCTATTTATTTCAAAAGTCAATGTGCAATACTGTAGTATGAAAGTAAATCATAAGACACGCTCGGAGGCACCAGATGGTTTACGCTTTACATTCTCCCTATTGAAAGGGATGATATGCGCTTGGACATTTTTATTGTATTTCCTTAATGCATTACCTAATGTATTAAGAAAATACATTAAGGCAATTTTCTGGATCAGTGGTGTTAATATCAGCTGTACTGCATAAGCTGATGACCTAATTGTGTTTGCACCTACAAGAGCTGGGTTGCAAACCCTGCTTGACTCGTGCAGTAGTTGGGCGAATAATAATAGTATGTTGCTCAATATCAAGAAATGCCTTTTCCTTGTGCATGGCTGTACTTCTAGAGATGTTGGTGCCCCTGTTTTTATGTGTGGAGATAGTCGGAGTGTTTTCTTTAAGTATTTATGTTACATTATTACTGAATCTCTTAATGATGACACTGATATTGAGTGCTGCCAGCGTACTTTTTAAAGATATTTTAATTGTTCATACCACAAGTCCAAGCATGTCGATGTTCATGTTTTCGTGAAAGTTGTTTACATCGTACTGTACGTTTTATGGTGATGCACTTTGGGTTTTGCATACTAACAAGGCTCTTGACACCCTTCGAACCTTCTATTATAACTTGTGTTAACAAGTTTCTAGTGGTGCCAAGATTTTCCTTGAGTAATGCCAGCTGTATTGGTGCTGGTGTTGCTCCCCTGTGACGTGATGTTAGGTGGACGATTCATTTAACTGGTATCGCTCCATTTGTGCTAGCAACAATCCTTTAGTGACTGCCCTTTTGTCATCTACTGCTTGTTCTGTAGGCTGCATCGACAAGCGTTTTTCTGTTAACTTGGAAGAACTTCTGTTTAATGTGGATTTTGGTCTGTTCTCCAAGGGTGACTTGAAAAGATATTCAAGGCACTACTATGACACTGTGAAAATATGCTGGCCGCGTGTGGCCTTTTATTTACTGTTTTTTGTTTGTATTCTTAACCGGATGAATTAAAACTTATTATTATTATTATTATTATTATCATTATTATCATGTTATCATTATTATCATTATTATCATTATTACCTTGAAAATAAAATTCTAAAGAATGATTATGTAATCATTGTCAAAAATTATTATAGTAACACTTATAAACAAGCAACTGAGTCAAAAAGTGAACGACTGAAAAAAACAACAAATAAATTTAAAATACCAGATTAGAATAACTTCTATGGAACAAAAAATAGAAACTACTACATACCACATATATTCAATAACAGGTTGAATAAAAATATTCATAATTACCAAAGTATAACAAAATTAAAAATAGCCCTTAAACAATCAATAGTAGAAATATAAGAATCTAATATTAAATAATTAAAACTAATCTACTGATAATGTTGAATATGTAAATATCGTGCCTAGAAAATTTTTGAAAAATACTAATTGAAATAAGAATTAACACAATTAATTAAACATGTAAGAGATTTTTTCTTTTTATTATTATTAATGTGCATTTATTGATGTATTTCATCGACAAATACTTTAAAATGTAAATTTAGTGTATATATTTTGTGTTATTTATTGTGTTAAATTGTAAGTGTTGTGTTTTGCTGCTCACACAAGTTCCTTGGAACTTCGAGCACGTTCAAGCAATAAATATATTATTATTATTATTATGTAAACTAATAAATGCAATGATTAAAAAAGAAGTATGGCCAGATATGTTAAAAATCCAAGTAATAAAACCAGTGTATAAAAAAGGATCTAAACAGGATAAAAATAATTATAAACCTATAGCATTACTCTCTATAATTGATAAAATAGAAAATTTTTTTGAAAATAAAATAAGAAAATTTTTAGATAAAATAAAATTATTAAATGAAAGCCAATATGGATATACAAAAAACAGGGTACAACCGACTTGCTAATAGATTTGAATAATACAATTACAAAAGCATTAGATGAAGGAAAGTATGTTGGTGTAGTGCTAGTAGACGTGCAAAAGGCATTTGACACGTTTGATAATAACATATTACTAGAAAAGTGTAAACGGTTAGGGCTCAGAGAGAAAAATTATAATATTCTAACAAGCTACTTAAGCAACAGGAATACAATAGTACAGCTACAGGGCATAAACAGCAACTTAATTGAAACAAAATGTGGAGTACTACAAGGCTCTGTACTAAGACCACTACTTTATTTAATAAACACAAATGACATATCAGAAAATCTTGAAAAAACACAAATATTTTTATTTCAGGATGATACCATCATAGTTTCAATACATCGCAAATACGAAAAAGTGATGAGTAATTTACAACATGATTTTGGCATATTAAATGATTGGTTTATTGAAAATGAATTATTCATTAGCAAAGAAAAAACATACAAATGGACATTACAGTACCGAAAATGAACAAAACCAAAACAATTGGAATAATTAAACATTATGGTGACTGTAGGAACTTGGATGGCAAAAATAAAGACGAAATACAGGGTGTCAAAAAAGTCATGGTCATAACTTACGTGGTATGTAGTACTCCTCCAGACGAACAAAAAAGTCCATATAAACATTGGTCCGGAATCGACCGGTTTCCAAGATCCAGTGACCTTTGTCCCACAAAAACACACGCATTTTCAGCCAACATTCAGGGGCAGCGAGCTAAATTCAGAAACATAAAAAAAAATTGTCTCTTAAAGACAAGTGAAAAATCCCCACTTCATGAGCTGTGCCCAGACATTCCCCGTGTGTTGTGCACAAGTACATCTCACAATTACAGTGTCTGGATATGTGTTTGTACGTATTGCCAGAGCACAATGGCTGTTAAACCATACCAATCAAGAGATGGCCGACATGCATTTCATGTATGGCCGGCCAATGGAAACGCAGCGGAAGCTGCACGGTTGTACGCTGAGACCTATCCAAACACAAGGCATCAAAACCGTCGTATGTTTGCAAGGATCCACTCAAATCTGTGCGAGCGTGGCTCATTCGAGGTCGCTCCACGAGAGGGAAGACCAAGAACGGTCCGAACTCCTGAACTGGAAGAGCGAGTGCTACAGAGAGTTGACGAGGACCCGGGAACGAGCACACGGTGGGTTGCTGCAGCAGAAAATGTAAACCTTGATGTTGTCTGGAGAATCCTCCATGAACAATTGTTGCGTCCTTACCACCTGCAGAGAGTGCAAGCCCTAGACGAAAACGACTATCCGGCGCGGGCTGAATTATGCCAGTGGCTGCATCAGCATTACACTGCTAACCCGCTCTTCCTGCATAATGTGTTATTTACTGTTGAAGCAGGATTTACCCGTGATGGAATTGTCAAACACCCATGTTTGGGCTGATGGAAATCCCCACGCGACCCTGCAATCACGACATCAGCATCGGTTCTCCATCCATGTGCGGGCTGGTATCGTAGGGGATGTTCTCATAGGGCCGCATGTTTTACCCAGCAGGCTTGCTGGGGATTCATACCTTACCTCCCTGCGCGATGACCTACCTGGCCTACTCGAAAATGTCCCACTCATGACACGTCAGATGATGTGGCTCATGCACGATGGGGCACCAGCCACTTCCAGCTTGCTCTCAGGCAACACCTCAATGAACTGTTTGGAGAGAGATGGATTGGTCGAGGCAGACCACGTCCATGGCCTCCCCGATCACCAGACCTGAACCCATTGGACTTTTGCATCTGGGGCTACGTGAAGGGACTCGTGTATTCAAGAAACATTGAAACCGAAGCACAACTGCGGCAACAAGTTGAAGCTGCATTTCAGCAAGTGAGGCAAAACCAAGGACTGTGCGAGAGAATCCGTGCAGCCCTTAGCAGAAGAGCGGAGGCATGCATCCAGGCAAATGGCGGCCACTTTGAACACATTTTGTGATGTCGTGGAGAATCGCCCTGCATCTTTTCAGGATTCAACCGATACCTCCTTACGTTCCCACAATTTTGTTTCCAGCGAGTTTTCGTTTTGTAGGTTTCTCAGGAAAAGAAACTAGTGACTTATCACGAATGGATCATGGCTGGATATATCCTCACACCACTGACTTCACACACAGGGGCCAGTCACTTGATCCGAGAGCAGGCGGCGGGAGCAGCAGCGAGCAAGCGAGTTGGTGGTGGTGGTCTCTCGCTCTGCTCGTGCCGCACGCTTCTCAGGTCAAGTTATTGGCCTCTGTGACTTCACACAACTAAATTCGTCTCTTGCGGGGCACGTACTCAGCATTTCGCATTGCTTATTTATTTTTAAGCCTCCAGCGGATGCCAGCATGGTGTGGCACGCTGAATGTAGTAGAGTGAATCCCAAAAGAGCACAGTGTCTTGTTGTGTGAACTGGCATTCTTACAAAATGCTAAGAAGACGCTTCTACCGCTTTGAGTAAAGGGGGTAAACACCACCGCTTATTTCCAGGCTGGGGATTTTTCACTTGTCTTTAAGAGACATTGTTTTTTATGTTTCTGAATTTAGCTCGCTGCCCCTGAATGTTGGCTGAAAATGCGTGTGTTTTTGTGGGACAAAGGTCACTGGATCTTGGAAACCGGTCGATTCCGGACCTATGTTTATATGGACTTTTTTGTTCGTCTGGATGAGTACTACATACCATGTAAGTTATGACCGTGACTTTTCTGACACCTGTATGTAATGAAAAATGTTTAAATTTAGAAAAAAAGAGATCTACAAAATACCTAGGTATAGAAATTGATTCAAATTGGAATTTCAAAACGCATATACTACAACTAATATCCAAGATAAGACAATTTCTACCAAAGATGTATCTGCTGCGAAAGATACTAGACACAAAAAATAAGAAAATAGTGTACCCGATGCTTGGATTGGAAGTATAATAAAATACGGCATAGAACTTTATGGTTTTGCGTCGGACTACTTGATCGAAAGATTACAAAAAGTGCAAAATAAGATTATTAAAGTTTTATTTGGCTATGAAGGAAAAGAACAAAAAACAAATGACATTTTTAAAGAGTACGAAATATTAAAAATTATAAAACTCAGAGATTATATTATATTAACAAAAATTATTACATGACTAAATTTAAAATCGATAATAAAGAGAAAGAAATAAAACTAAGGAAAAATAAACAAACACTCTCACAATAATAAATATGGGAAAAGAAATAGAACTTATTATATACCATGTATTTTTAATGAATTGCCAAAAAATACATGATAAAAATAAAAAATACCATGACATAAGATACATAAATTTTATTAGCTAGCAACTAACAAGATAATAAAAATAATATACCCATTGCAATTAAATAAACCTATAAAATAAACCAGGGTCAAGTGTTTGTTAATAATAGCAAAAAATTGTGAATAAGATCCTTTGTATGAACTCGCACAAGCTGTATTACAGCTTCGAGGATTGCAATTTGTTTGTAATTTGCTATTGAAATAAATACATTATTATTATTATTATTATTATTATTATTAACCAACAAAATACTTAAAGAAAGACTTGACCAAATCTAATACAAAAGGCAGGATCAACCTGGGAAGAATGATAAAACAGACAACAATGAAATATATCCTCAGGACATGACCGATATTAAAAATACGGTTAAATCACTGAAACAGACACAAGAAGAAAACTCTCAATATAGTCGTAATCGAAATATCGAAATATTTGGAGTCGAGACAGAAGCAAGAGAAGATTTACACGACACAATTTATAGAATTGCAGACGCAATTGAACTGAAAGACTTCAATGATAGCTGCATTGACAAGGCACATCGGCTACCCTCGAAGAATAATAAAACTCCCGCAATACTAATACAATTTAAGAACAGGACTGATAGAGACACGTGGCTGAACAATAAAATACTTAATGCATTAGATAAAAGCAGTCATATCGGTTTAATTGCTATTGACCTTAAAAAGGCATTTGACACAATTGACAATAAAATTCTATACAACAAACTATATAACATGGGCATACGTGGGAAAATGCTTAATATACTGGCAAGTTATATGAATAATAAACAAAGCTGTGTACAAATTGCAAGCGCACAAAGTGAATGGTCTAATGTACAGTTTGGAGTACCGCAAGGGTCAATCCTTGACCCACTATTGTTTATTATCTATATCAATGACATTGCAGAAGGAATACATAAAAGCAGCATCATCCTATATGCTGATGACATTCTCTTGATATCTTTCAATAAGAAACAGGATATAATGGTTAAACATTTACAAACAGATTTTAACTCTATAAATCAATACCTAAAGACCAACGAACTGTATATCAATAATGAAAAGACAATTTTTTTGCATATAGCAACTTCACATACTGAGAGAACAAAATGTAATATTCATTCTCATGGAGTCAACTGCGTGGAAAACTCGAAATGTAGCCTACTAAATTCCCAGCAATTGAACAGGTATCTTCATTACGATATCTTGGACTTGAAATTGATGAAAATTGGAAATTTTACAGACATATTGAAATACTAAAAAAAAAAAGTCAGAAAAATTATACCACTTCTTTTTTTTTGGCTAACAACTATTTTGGACTTGAAGTAAAGAAAATTCTTTATGAATCTTGGATACTATCACAAGTTAGATATGCATGTACATTGTACAATCTATGAGTCAACCACTGAAAACTACATTGAAAGACTCCAAAAAGTAATGAATAAGGCAACGAAAGCGTTATTACATATAAAATGTCGACAAAAGAAATACTAAAGAAATATAACCTACTAAATTTTAAAATGCTTTATAAACAAGCAATAATAATGAATGAACTATACGACAAGTAAGAAACCACTCGGCATGGCTCCAAATACCGAATTGGAGAAACTCGTATGGTAAACGACGACACGAATTTTCCATACCAACTATACTAAATGAAATTCCACTTGAAATTAGAAAGACTCTAACTAAATATAATATAAAAAAAAAATCAAGAAATGGCTTTTGCAAAAATTATATTAGTTGCATTTATAAGGAAAATTATTGTACTACTTTTTATTCATAGATTTTATAGAGTAATGTTATTATATTGATAGATTGGTAGACTGAAATGTTGTGTAAAATGTGTAAAGGACATATATGGTATATAAAACTTTGTTTAAATAATAGTGTATATGCTATAATTGAACAATTTGATTCAGTGCACATACAAGCTTCATGAGCTTCGTGCATGCACGTAAGGTGTATAATGAATAAAGTATTATTATATTATTATTATTATTATTATTATTATTATTATTATTATTAATATTATTATTAAAAAAGAAACACAGCGAGGTACTTAGGAATTGAAATAGATTCAAACTGGAACTTCAAAAGCCATGTCTTGAACGTAATAACAAAACTAAGACAAATCCTTCCGAAGATCTACCAGTTACAGAAGATATTAATTACAATAAAACAAAAAAGTTCTTTATGGTGCATGGAAAGAAGGTATACTTAGATATGTAATAGAATTATCATACACGGCCATAGCCATGTATAAATATGATTGAAGTCCTCTTTCCAGCATAACTAAAACTATTAATTTAGACCAAACTTAGCCAGATAGTAGATAGGTATACAGGGTGATTCATAAAGTACTAAAAAATAGGCATATAAGATGATAGACCTATAAAACGTATCCCTATGAAACGCAGGCCTATAAAATGTATGCCTATAAGCCTATAATGGATCTAACAAAATGATTATGTTCACACGATTACTCCAAGTTTTCTAAAGTGCACCTGAGATTATTGTAGTAGTGGAAAGCCCGTCATAAATGAATGGGATAGTAGTTCTTGCTCCCCCTCCCCCGGAAATAAAATGTGCTCAGCAGGTGTAGCACAGACCCTGTACCCAAGCTACAACCCTAGTCAGCTCATCTAATATCCTGCCTCATTAACTTTGTGCAACATTTTATTGTGAAACCAGATTTGAACCCAGTAACCGAAAAGGTTTGAAATAAGTTGATATCTCCAACCGTATTCTTGTATTGCAGTGCATTTGGATTGCCAAACCGAAAACCTTGCAAACCTTTAAACAATTTAGTCAAATTCAATGAATTTCCTAAACTCAGGGTTTGAACTCGTAACTGAAACATTATGAAATGCAGTGTTATTTTCAACCGTATTCGTGCATTGCAGTGCATTTGGATTGCCAAACCGAAAACCTTACCACTTCTAAATAATTTAGTCAAATCTATTGAATAACCTGAACTCAGGATTTGAACATGTAACTAAAAAGGTTTGAAATGCGCTGATATTTTCAACCGAAGTGCATCTATAGTATTGCAATATAGCTTGCTTAAGCTAGCCTAATAAACAACGTAACTGCCAGATTGAACGTTGACACTGCTCGGATGTCGGAAATAGACATTAGATTATTTCCCGGTTCGGAATGAAATTAAGCCACATCCACCCTAAATCAATACTACATTTTCAAAGTGTCCGTCTTGTGCTGTAATGCAATGGCAAAGCCTTTGATCAAGATTTCGCCAGTCACCCTCAATGACATCCAGTGTAATTGTTTGACAGATCTCAACAATACATTGCCTTAGCTCCTGATCAGTCCCCGGGTAATGTACTGTGCCTAGCCTGTTCCTCAGAGAGCCCCATAGGAAGCAGTCAGGCGGGGTTAGATCAGGACTTTCCATTCTACTGCTCCTCCCCTCCCAATCCACCTGCCACCAAAGGTCTGATCCAACCACTCCTGTACATTGCATCCAGAGTGGAGAGGAGCCCCATCGCGCTGACCGGCACAAGTAAATCAAGAGATGCACATAGTAAGCCTTTATTAGATAGAACAAAGGTTTTTGTTTCATGTGCTAATAAAATTAGGCACCCCTATAGTAAATGCCTACATTTTATAGGCCTGTATTTTATAGGCCTACATTCATAGGTCTATTTTTCAGTACTTTATGAATCACACTGTAGAAGGTATATTTATACCAACTTTTATGCATTTCCGTGCAAGAGTAAACATACGGAGCCACACGAAAATTTGAAAGCTGTTCACTTCTTGTTGGTGTTGTGGTTGTTCTTGTTCTTGTTCTTGTGAGACACGGTTTCAAAAAAAAAAATTACTGCACCTACCTAAAATCTGAAACATGATCTAGGCCAGAAATTTTCCTCATCCTCAGAGAGGCCACTTTTTCGATTGGTCCAGCCGTTCCGGAGTTATGGGACCCTGAACGATGATTTTGATTGTTTTACATTGTTTTAACCATTGTAATTAGGGAACAATGCCACT
The DNA here is from genome assembly GCA_023313725.1 of Lithobius niger. Lineage (NCBI taxonomy): Eukaryota > Metazoa > Arthropoda > Chilopoda > Lithobiomorpha > Lithobiidae > Lithobius > Lithobius niger. Next base: position 6,742 of record JAHWFP010157222.1, on the reverse strand, counting down.
CAGCAAACTTGATCCATTCTTCGTGCACGTGTTATGTGTTTGCTAAAAAAGTCGATTGCTGGGCGAAATGGGGCGTACGGCTACGGGCCATGGCTCCAAACAAATGATCGTGAAAGAATCCGTATTTCAGCTAAACGATATAGATTTAAACCAAACTAAGTTACGTTGTTAATTTTGAGGCCTTAGCATCTAGACACGATAGAATGGTGTATTTATTTCGCAGATGCAGGCTTTCAGAGCTGAGTTGAATTGTTCCAAAGTAGCCAACAACAATCGACTGCATGCGTAAAGCTTTGTTCCGCGACGCAATAGCTGTAAAAAAGGTTCACGGAATACAAACAAAAACATCAAGTGTGCCGTAAAAAAGGGGGTTATATGATTGAATTTTCACTTGTTAAAATGTACACGGATAAAAATTGATGATTTCTAATTGAAATAATCAAATGTACAATTGAGAAAATTGCATCTGTTTAGGTGTTGTTGTGCTTAACCAATCATACATTTAAAACGTAAAGCACAACAGCACCTAAACAGATGGAATTTTCTCAATTGTACATTTGATTATTTTAATTAGAAATCATCAATTTTTATCCGTGTACATTTTAACAAGTGAAAATTCAATCCTATAATCTTCTTTTTTTTGCGGCACACTTGACGTTTTTGTTCGTAATATGGATTTGCAGCATACTATCTGATTGAAAGACTTCAAAAAACACAAAATAAAATAGTCAAAATACTCGTTGGAGAAAATAAAAATACAAAAACAAACGAAATCTTTAAAGTAAATAAAATTTTCAGAATAATAGAACTGCGAGATTATACAATAGTAAAAAAAAACTATTGCACAAATTTATTTAAAAATAGCAGAATAAGTAATATCGAAAGTGCAAGAAACATGAATCCATCCTACATTTTACCAAGATGGAATAACACATATGGAAAAGGAAATAAGAAATGGTGCATTCCAAATATATTTAATAAAATACCAAATATATGCAGAACTTTTCTAATATAAAAGAAATTAAACTAAAGCTAAGAGAAATGTGGACTTAAAAGAGTCAGTTATGTATAAAAAATGATAATAGAAGAAAAATACTAAATATCTGTAAACTAATACTATAAATAAAATATTGTAAATAAAGTATCATAATAAAATATTTATTGTTATCATAAAATCAAGGGTTAGAGAAAGGTGAATTATGAATTAGACTAATAGAGGGAAATGCTAAATATTTATTTATTTATTTTTTGTATATAATAAGATGTAAAATAAGAAAACCTAATGCAACTCACTCGCACAATGTTGACTAAACGTATGTCTAAACAAGAACACAACTGTGATCGATGGAGCTTGATTTTGTACGGCATATGTTATAGCACATATTGTTGTTGAAAATTTGCAAGCTAAGGCTCGAATGTTCAATGGACTGCAGCGGTGGTGGTTTGGAGGGGTCGTTAGATTTGTTTGTATGGCGGGAGGAAGGGTAATTAGTTTATACTTATTTATGCTAATTTTTTGGGTTTAAATAACGGTATGCAGTTGCTGTTACCGACACCCTAGTTATACTAGGTGGGACGAAAAATAAAACAACTACAACAACTACAAAAAACGCTGTTCTAAACGTATTTTGTGACGAGGCCCTTTGGTTGTCAGAATGATCACAATGTTTAGTATTTGCATTGTTGTTAAAAATAAATTTATGTCTATGGTCTCGGATGGGAATAGTTATTACTTCTATTTCAAATTTTTAACGACACTTCGTGCTGGAATTGTTAAACACATAGGCAGAATTATTGCCAGCAACATGCAAAAAAAACAAACCAGCGAGAGCGACGACGCCAAGAGGTCGCGCATAGGCAAGGCCAGCTGAGATAAAAGTTGAGTCAGGGAGGAGCTACTATCTCAGCTGGCCTTGCGCATAGGAGCGTGATCGTTCCTTCCAGCGGCGATCTAGCCTAACATAAATTCCACATTGCCGATTGTAGCATAATACACTCGAATACAATTTTTACGTTCGGAACAGTCCCATTTACGTTTCATAATAAGTATTCACTAGTTTGTTAGTCCAGAGCTGAGTCGATTCGTCGGATCGAGAACGACAGCCATGTTGATTTCAGAGATCACAAATACATGACATCAGAATCGGCGCATGTGCAGCCTAATTTAGTTAGTAAAAGCGGTCTTCTGTTGATGCGGAGGATTGATACCATGCCGACCTCGCTTGCTAGTGTATAGGAGCTTGATTGGGTAAATCAAGCTTTAAGAAAATGAATAAGATGTTTTCAAATTCTCACACAAGCTGTTTTTAACAGCTTCGAGCAATTCAATTGTATATTGTAGTTGAATAAAATCATTTAATAATAATAATAATAATATTTTATTATTCCATTACAATACACATATGTACAATATATACTGTAATGCTTGAAGTTATTAATTAAAATAGCTTGTGTGAGAACAAATATACATCTTGTTGAAATTAAAATTTAGGTGTAATTTATCATAGTTATTAAAAGGTTTGAATTTTAAGAATTTTTTTTTATATTTTAGACTTCAAATTTCAGAATTCAACACTTCGCAATGGGTTTATTTTCTTGTAAGTTTAACTTTTAATTTCCGTTTTAATTCATTAATATTCTGGTAATTCATCATATTTCTTGGTAGTTTATTAAAAATATTTGGTACGTAGTACTTTTTATTTCTTTTCCCATATAATAATAATAATAATAATAGGTTCATTGCAAACACAACCGGAATGGCAAGGACCTGGTGGTCACTGACTGCCATCCGAAGTTAAAAATTACAAAAGTTAAACAGTTTAAAAGTTTAAAAGTTTAAAACAAATACGATGGCTCTGCTACAGAGGATGGGTTGATGGTATTGGGTTGGGGTCACGAATGCCTTACCACCAAGGTTAGACCTACCAGGGACACAAAGGTCCCCGATGGCATCGCCAAACGTGAGGGACAAATGAGGGGAAAAGCCGGGTATCATTGTCAATGTTTAAAAAATAAAAAAATAAATAAATGCATCGTAGCTTAAAGCTTGGCTAAAACCAATTGTCAATCATAATACGATAATAAAAATAATAAAATTAATAAAAAATAAAAATAATAATAATAAGATCTTTTACCCACAAGAAACAAAATAAAAGAAATAGGAAGGGAAATTTTCATTCCACTTACACCAGTCTAAGTTATTAAGTTTAAAACAAAATAAAATACAATTAGGATTAAAAACATTTCATAAATTGTGATAGATCCACCTTTTTAAGACCTCGCTTAAAACACCCCAGATTCCCAGCTTCGATCAACTCAGGGGGTAGGCTATTCCATGGGCCAACAACCCTATTAGAGAAGAAATATCTGGCACAATTTTTCTTCTTTGTTGTAGGTACCGTTAATTTAAGACGGTGGCCCCTGGTGAGCGTATTTCCTCGCACCACAAAATAAATCTTAGGATCCACGTCAATGAACCCCCTCAGCATGGAGAAAGTAAGGCAGAGATCAGCCACCAGCCGTCTACGTTCCAATGATTCGAGGTGTAGATGTGCTAATCGTTGCGTATAAGTCAAGTTTCTGCAACCACGCAAGTACTTTGTGAAGGATCTCTGCACCGTCTCAACTAGTTTAATGTCCTTCACAAGGTACGGAGACCAAACTGGACTAGCATACTCCACAATGGGTCGCACATATGCAATAAATGCCCTAATCAGAGTCGTTTCGTCCCCCGACACAAAACAGCGCCTAATAAGATAGCCAGTTTGTTTTGCTCTTGTCGTAATATGATTGCAGTGGTTAGTAAATTTGAGATAGGCCGAAATATGAACTCCAAGATCTTTGATGGTTTGCTTAGTTTCCAGATTTATGTTATTTATTTCATATATGAAGTTTCTATTATTTCGACCTAGAGGTAGTGTAATACATTTACTGATATTTATAGGCAACTGCCATGTATTTGACCAATTGTAGATGGTGTTAATCTCACGCTGCAAAAGTTCATTGTCATCATCGCTTTCTACACTACCATAAAGTTTTATATCATCCGCAAATTTTGGCATTCGAATACCACTACCATCATTCCGAAGATCTGAAATAAAAATCATGAATAGGAGCGGACCAATTTCAGAACCCTGTGATACACCACGGGTAACTTTACCAACGTCCGAAAGTGATTCTCCTACCGATACTCTTTGCGTCCTATTTGCCAGAAAATTTTTTATCCAATTAAAAGTTTTCTCCCCTATTTTTAACATGTTAAGTTTACTGAGCAATTTGGAATGAACGACCGAATCAAAGGCTTTGGCAAAATCTACACAGATAAGATCAACCGGTATATTTTTTTCAAGTGAGTCTGTCCAATCCCTTACACAACTGAGTAATTGTGTGGTTGTGGAACGGCCAGGCAGGAAGCCAAACTGGTCGCATGGGACAAGTTGATGTTTATACAGATGTTCCTGTAACGCATCTCTGATTATACGTTCTAGAATTCTGCAGGGGATACATGTTAGAGATATTGGACGGTAGTTGACTGGCTCAGCAGTATTTCCTTTTTTGAAGATCGGAACAACTTTTGCCTTTCTCCAGCAATTTGGCACACTGCCCGTTTCAATTGACAATTTAAGTATTATGAATAAAGGATATGAGAGTTCGCATGCAAATGCCTTATAAAAAGTAGACGAGAACCCGTCAGGGCAAATTGCTGCACTTGTTTTAAGTTTACTTAATTTATCATTGATAGTTTGTAAATTAAATGTTACAGGCTCCATCTCAGTTATATTAGTAGGAGTCAGACTATTACAGATCAGTGCATTATCATTAATATTATTGTCTTCAACAAAGTTCTTGCAGAATGTAACATTGAATGCATTGGCTTTATCCACCTCATCAGTTATTAATTTATTTTTAAAGTGGAGCGATGGCAATTTGGTTGCATTATGTGTTTTACGCCTAATATGCCGGTAAATAGAACCAATGGTTCCTTCTTGTATCATTTTGTTTTCCCGGGTTATTTCACGGTTTTTTAATGTAATTTTTAGTTTATTTCGAACTCTATTATAGTTTTCCTTATTGGACGAATCGACTTTCTTTTCTACTTTTAACTTTTTCCAGAGTTTCTTTTTTGTTCGGAGCAGTTTCTTAATTTCCTTAGGTATTCTCCTTTCAATGTTAGATTTATTACAGATAATTTTGCTCGATTGTTCTACCAAATTGGTGAGAGTGGTATGGAATACGTTCCAAATGTGTTCAACACTTTTTGTGCAAGGAAGATGAGAGTTCCAGTTTATTTTATTAAGTTTGTCACGTAAAATTTCGAAGTTTATTTTTTTTCGGTGTTTACGGAGAATATCTGTTTTGAGGTGGTCGTCAACATTTAGATTAAAGAGAACCATATTATGATCACTGGTCCCGAGACCAGGCCCAACATGTACATCACACACAGATCTTTCATTGTCCACCAGAATCAGATCAAGAATATTATTCTTCCTCGTGGGCTCAGTTACCAGTTGCACCAAACCCAATTCAAGAGTACAGTCCAAAAAGCTTTGCTGATGTATATCAGTCGAACTGTATGTCTTCCAGTCTATGCAAGACATATTGAAGTCACCCAAAATTAAATTTGTGTGGCCATTATCCTGAGTTGATCGAAGAAAGTTACATACATTTTTTACCTGAACGCTATCTCTGCCGTAAGGCAGATAGCAACAAGTTAACTTTAATTTATGCGCTGGGAGGAGTATGCTGAGTGATTCACTACACTCCGATGAGATAACGGGGCCTATGACAATATTGTCGCGTAGTAGGACAGCCACTCCACCCCCACGGCTATCTCTGTCCCTCCTAAAAATACAATAAGGGTGGCCCTGCACAATCATCGCATCCGTGATTGAAGCATTAAACCATGTCTCCACTATCACAACAATGTCATATGATTTCTCAATTAAAACAATATTAAGATCTGTAAGTTTACCAACTGCACTTTGAGCATTAAAAAGACAACCTGATAGCTGGTTTCCCTCTCGCTGAATATACCCATCTAAAAGGTTGCTGTCAGCCACCAACCTCGGCTGCCCATGTCTACAAGGGATAGCTTGTTTGACTACATTTTCATAAAAAACGGATATGTAACCAATCTGTCTTTCGACGTTATCGGCAACGTTCCAGGATATACAGTTCACACCGCTGCATCCTGTGGGACAACGATTATGTCTGTTACTGCATTCTAGTATACATTATTCCATTTTGGTACTGTGTATATTGGCTTATTCATTCTGATATTATCTATTTCAGTAAATCTGCTATTTTTATACATATTTGAGGCATAAATTATTTGCTATTACTATGTAATCTCTTAGTTCTGTAATTCTAAGTATATTATTAGTTTTGTATAATTGTATTGCTTTTATTCCTTCCTGTTTTTTAAACAGCACTTTGACCATTTTATTTTGTGTCCTTTGCATTCTTTCTATTAAATAGTCTGATGTAAAACCATACAATTCAATACCATACCTTATGATACTTCCTATCCATGCTTCATATAATATTTTTTATTTTTAGTGTCTAGTATATTCTTTAATAGATGGATTTTTGGTAGTATTTGTCTTATTTTTGTTATGATTTGAATTATGTGGCCTTTGAAATTCCAATTTGAATCTATTTCCATTCCCAAATATCTTGCACTGGTCTTTTTTTCCAAATTTATGCACTCCTTATTACATTTTTTATTTTCATGATTTAATTC
>JAHWFP010157221.1:83727-109285 GCA_023313725.1 Lithobius niger | reverse complement strand
TCGCGTCCAGACGGCACCACCATCGCTGCAATCACCGCGAGGCTGGGTAATGCGACTTTAAGTGAAGAAATTTACCATCGTACTTTGAATGACATAAAATTCACCACTGTAGAAAACGCTCAAATTCAAAGACAGAATACTAAACGTATTGTGCAAATTTTCGACATGCATATCGACTCATGTTGTTAATAAGTCGTCCTATCTTCATCAGGCAAAATTTTCAAACGCTGCTTCCTATAAACTTACATAGTCCTAGTTTATAGTTGTAAGTGTAATTTGAATTTAATTTGAATTTAAATTTGAATTTGAATTTAATTTGAATTTGAATTTAATTTGAATTGCACTGTTGCCTCCGGTCGATAATCCCTGGATTTGAGAGGCCTTGCAGGTTCATTAATTTGATTCCACTAGCTAATTTGTGTTAACTTTGGCTAGGGATTCAAGGCCCCTCAAATCGCTATCCCTCCTGGAGCTTGGCACCAACAGCGTCTTCGTTTTTCTTCATGCAATTTCGTGACCGGCCTCAAGGGTGTGGTAGTCAATACTGTTCGATTCAAGGCCATTCCGCATCTCAGTCATGTGAGCTTAAAGGAAAAACGTAGAGTTTAAAGGGAAGGGGTTTTGTAGAAGAGTGGGGCACCTATGGGTTTTTCATGTTCTCTGATATTAGCCGAGATGGTGCTTCAACATCCTAGACAGCTGTAGCAAAAAAGCCATGCCAGATACAGACCTATGGCAAAGATTTGTCGATGATATCTTGGCAATTCTCAAAGAGAGACCTAGCGAGCGTTCTGAGGAAGCTTTATGAGTGGCATAGTGATCCGATGCATAGTGATCAGAAGGAGATGAAGGGTGATATACCTTTTCTAGATCTAAAAATCTCACGATGGGGCATTTTCTTTTAGACCCTTCTCTAAACCTAACACTAGAAGAGGCCTTTCATATGACTCTGAGCATCCGAAGCAACAACTTAGGAGTATCGCTATCAACAAATTTTTCAGAGTGATGAAGCTTTCGAGCACAACATCAGCAGTGGAAGAGCATTTGTACAAGACCAAAGAGAGATTTGTGGATCTAGGATACCCACCAGGAAAGCTCATTAAGTTGATGGAAAAAGATTGAAGCGTACTTTAACAGAGTAAGAACGAGGAGGGAGGAAAAGAGCAGAACACGGAAGGAGAAATACAAAGACTAGGTGTTACCTAGGAGGTGTCAGCGAGAAGATCCAGTAAGTTCTGAGTGGTTAGTGATGAAAGGCCAAAACTTGAAGTCTTAATGCTTAGAAGACTAGAGGAGTGGTCATGCAGACGAGGTATCACTCGCACGAAAAGAAGATGTAGTGAGGTGGAGGGAGTGAAAAATATCCCAGTAGGTTCTATCGAGTGGAATGTAGCGACTGCAAAGCTGTAACGTGGAATGCTTAAAATAACAAAAAAATATAAAAAGGAAAATTTTAAAAAACAGGGTTTATTTGAAATAGATTAGTGTAGTTAATTATAGTTGTGGTACGAACTATTAGTTGCGGTACGAAAAATAAAAAATAGTTAGGTGGCCAAATCAGAGATGGCGCCACTGGTTTTCAAAAGATATTTTCTCGCCATGTGAAATGACATCTAGCGAGCTCGCCATGTGAAGAAGCGTGTGCCACGTGACTGGTGAAAGCGCATTGCATAAAAAACTAGTCGGCAACAAGTCATCACGTTCTTCTTCGATGTCGTCTCTCGTACTATGACGCCTGTCAAAACATGGTTGTCCGAAATGTAACTCTTCAATTTCCCGTTTAAGCAAGTCTGTTTCCAAGCACTGTTAAATCAAACGAAGGAAGGAAGGAAAATTTGGTTGGCCTGCTGCAACATCGCACGCTTGTTAAGGAGCGGCAAAAACAAGATGGCGGGCCGGTAAAACAACAGCGTTCCTGAGTTTCAAGACGGCAAAGCAGTGGTTGAGGTGGGGTTGCTTTTGTTTCGCCGACGGCTGGAAAGCCATAATGACTTTCACAAAGAGTGCACCGTATTCATTCTCGTCGTAATTGGGGACAATCTAATGGAAGACCGATGCAGCGGTTAGCAAGACGGCCGTGAGTACAAACAACCTGTGTAGCCTAAATAAGTTAGTCATGCCGAGCTGCGTTGTGTGTGACTTTTTCAAAATTCAGTTAATACACCTTTGAACATTAGCCAAATTTCATGTCGAGTACCGCAACTAAAAGTGCATAATGTTTGTGTGTATGTATTTTGTTGACTTGAAGTTTCCAAAGCCTAAATTATTTTGAACGGCATGCCTAAAACGATAATTTTTTGAGGAAGGGTTGGGTAAATAATAATTTTGGTAACGGGGAAAGGGTTATTAAGACGCAGTATACCGAAGTTTACAGCTTTAGTAAGGGTGTAAAAGAAATAAAACCGGACGAAAGTGGAATCTAGAATACTAAAGAACTTGAGAGCAATTAAGGTTAAAAATTAATTGAGAATTAATCAAGATTCCGGGTGTAGGCCTAGCCTATAATTAAACAGAGAAACTAAAAATAAGCTGGTCTTATTTCTTCATGAAACCTTCTGAAATGTATCGTTAGTGCTGTTGTGTACATAGGTAATAAGGTGACGAAGAGAAAGGAATTAAAGTGTAAATAATAGCCTATTTTTCTACCAGAAAGGAGATAGTTATTTACGGCTCTAGGCAATGGTAACAATGAATTGTATATTGAAAGTGTTTGAATTATGTGTATATTTATTTACAAAGTTATACATCTGCATTCCTTTTATTCTGTTGTCCTGAGTTTCATTAAAAAAAAAAATTAATAATATTAGGTAACACCTCTCCGTGTGCAGTGTGGTACAGGAAGTAGGGTTGCATTGGGGGCCTTCTTGTTTTGGATTCTTAAGGGAATAATGTTGAAATCAGGATATTTGGTACGCAGATTTGTGGTGTATAAGTTGTGGTACAGAGTTTGAAGTGATGTGAAATATAAGTGACTAAGCCTAAGTTACTTGAGAATTTGAATTAGTTGCAGGACATGACTGAAGTTGATTTGAGCAGTTCTTGTGGTCACAAATTAGGATTAAAAATAGCCTGTTTAATTGTTTATGTCTATGAACTCCTGTTGTTTAGTTTTGGGATTAGACATTTGGACATTCAATTCAAAAAGGTTAGGGCTCAACAGGGTAAGTTTGTGGACATTCAGGGTTTTAACAGGCTTAAATTCTGCCTTGTTTTGATAGTGTTAGTAGCAACCATGGCTACTCCTCCATCAAGTCCATCTAGGTTAGGTATATTGCGGGCTGGGAACTTGCTATTAAGTGGTGCTAACGCGCCTTTGATACAGGTGTCAACTCCAAGTGTGTCTCGTTCAGGTATAGGCAGAAGTACTGGGGTCCCAATTCATCCAATTCGCCTATCTCCACATGTATATACACAGGCTGGTGATGGAAGTACACCCACGCATATTACGCTCACTATGGGAGACTATAATAGGTTGTTAACTGCAAGTCAGGTTGGTCAGGGAAATATTGTTGCGCAGGGTAGTACAAGCGGTCAGCCTCTCCTCCCAGCAGCATGGCTTCCAAAAATAACTCCGCCAGTTTTTAATGGCAGTCCAGTTGGTCCTGGACCAAAAGACTTTTTGATTAAAGCAGAACAGTGTCAAGTAGGAAAGGGTATGCCAGAAAGTGTGTTTTTGCAGCACTGGGTTCCTAGTATGCTAACGGGTGGCACTTCAATGGTTTACTGCTCAGCCTCCTTTTCGTTCATGGTTTGCATTTAAGTTTGCCTTATTGCAAAAATTTCAAGTACCAAATCAAGATGAGGAAATATTAGAATGCATTAATTTGCGGTTTTAACAGGAGGGTGAAACTGTGCAAGCCTATGTAACTGATATGGCAGCAATGATTCAGGAGCTGTCTTATGAAATGCATGCACAGAGCAGGTTAGGTTGGTTTCAAGGAACCTGCTGATTTCCTTAAAACTTATGTTAAGCACAAACAGGTATGACTCTGTTAAGAATTTAGTGGCAGATGCTTTTAAGTTGGAAGCATTGCTAAAACAGGCAGGATCTTATAAGGGCTCTCAAATGGCTAGTACGCAGCCTAAAGTAGTTGCTATGCAACCTCAGGTAGTTCGTAATTAGTCGTCAGCTTCAGTGACTCCAGCTGAATCGCAGGTAACCCAGACTCAGGGTAAAGGTTCACAATCTGTAAGGGATAGCCAACAGCAATTCGTTAGGCGTGAGTGGATGAGTGACAGGGTCTGTTATAATCGTGGCGTCCAAGGTCACATAGCCACAGGTTGCCCTATGCCAAGAATAGCTAGGATTAATCAGGCAAGTGTCGGTGCACCTTCACGTAGTCAAAATGTGCAGAATTCGGGAAACAGGCCAGGAGCTCAGTCGTAGGTGGTGCTAGGGCTCATAATAATGAAATTCCGCCTAAACAGACTTGTAATCAGGTTGGTGATGTGAAGCCTTGCCCGGCTAGGATGGGAAAAGTACAGGTGACCATTGCTGTCCGAAAAATTGTGGATATGTGGGATGGAGCTTCTCCATACACTTTGGTGGGGCCAGAATTTTTGAATTTCTTTCAACAATTAGGATGCAAGGTAAATAAACTCGATACAGAGTTATATGGAGCAAATCTTGCACCCTTGCCTATATTAGGATGGGTGACTGCTAGATTAGATTTGCCAGGGAAGCAGGTGATACATCCTGTAGTTATTGCTGAACAGCTTAACGTTCCATGTTTGCTTGGTGCAGACATTCAGGGTCAATTTGGTGTAATAGTGGACCCGTCAACCAGTGATTGGTATTGGAAAGATGTGCCGTGGATTAGGTTTCCTTATGTTGGTGAGGAAAAAGAGGAAAGAACGGTTCACTTAATCAGAGAAATGGATCCTCTGCTTAGTGAGAGGGTGATGGCTGCGGATATTGCTGCAGAACAACGTGAGCGTGTAAGGGAACTTTTTAATAACTTTGCGGTTGTCTTTGATGTATAGCCAGGAGTGACAGATTTGGTTAAACACCACATTGATATGGGAACGCATGCTCCTGTCTCCTCTCCTCCGTATTATCTACCTCCAGAGAAGTGGGGAGCAATGAAGAACATCCTCGATAAAATGGTAGAAAATGGACAAATAGAACCATGTTCTGGTCCATGGGCCGCACCGACCTTTTTGAAGAAAAGAGTGATGGTAGCTGGCGGATGCTTATTGATCCATGGGCCGCACCGACCTTTTTGAAGAAAAGAGTGATGGTAGCTGGCGGATGCTTATTGACTACCGAAAATTGAATGAAATTTCACGGAAGGACAGATATCCGATGGCCCGAATTGATGAGCTATTGGATGTACTAGGTAATCCCAAGTACATTACGACGTTAGACCTTAAAACTGGATACCACCAGGTTAAGTTAGACGAGATCTCTCAAGAAAGAGCAGCTTTTATAACGCCTCATGGGTTATTTAAGCCTAAGGTTCTCATGGCAGGTTTGTGTAATGCTCCGGCAACCTTCATGCGGCTTGTTAATCATTTGTTATATGATCTGCAGGTCGCGTGGAGTGGTGGCATATCTGGATGACATCCAAATTGCCTCGTCAGATTTCGAAACTCATTTGGAGACGGTTAGGGAAGTCTTGAGTCGTCTTGAGCGTGCAGGTCTGTCGGTAAACTATTCCAAGGTCCAAGTGTATAAGCAGAAGACAAAGGTGTTGGGCTACATCATTTCAGCAGATGGTCTTTGTCCTGATCCTGATAAAGTCAGATGTGTCCAGGAGTATCCTAGGCCACGAACGGTCAGGCAGGTTCGGAGATTTCTGGGAATGACTTCTTGGTATAGAAGATTTATACCGTAATCGCATGTGGCGCAACCGTTTCATACACTACTGGATGGTAAAACCAGTAAACTTCAATGGAGTAAGGAATGTGAGAAAGCTTTTGTTGCTTTAAAGGAAGCCATCACTGATGTACCTGCTATGGCTAGTCCCGATTTCGCAAAACCGTTCGTGGTCCAGACGGATGCGAGTGCCGTGGGCCTCGGGCCATGCTGTTGCAGGAAAGCAATGGGCAGCTCCTGATCATACAGTATGCCAGTCGTGCATTGTCGCTACGGGAGCAAAAATTCTCTGCAGTGGCGAGAGAATGCTAGCTATAGTCTGGGCAATAGAGAAATTTCGTCCGTACTTAGAGTGTGGCAAATTTAAAGTAATCAGTGATCAGCGGAGCTTGCAGTGGCTTCGAACAGCAAAGGAACCTACCGGCCGACTGGCTAGGTGGGCTACTGCAGCCCTTTGATTTTTCTGTGCATTATCAGCTGGGAAAATCTAATCTGGTTGCTGATTCATTGCCACGGATTCCAGAGAGTAGTGAGGAAACGGTGAATGCTGTCATAAATGCAGTACAAGTTCCAGATTTGCAAAAAAATAAGACAGGAGCAGCTTAAAGATGCAAAGCTTGGGCTTGCTATGAATTGTTTGGCTTCAGGAACATCGCCTCCCAATAATAAGTTTGGAAAAGCAGTCAAATCCTTAATGGAAACTGCTATACTTACGGATGGGGTGTTGCATAGGGTTTTCTCTCGTCATGATGGTGTTGAATCGTACTGCATAATAGTGCCAAACAGCTTAAGACGACATATAATTGTGTGTTATCACGATTCTTTGTCGGGAGGGCACTTGGGAGCTACCAAGACTGTCTAAAATACAGAATGTTTATACATGGCCTGGTATGACAAAAAATTTGACAGACTATGTCAGAAGTTGTCATAAATGTCAACTCCCTAAGATGGAAAACGCACCTCCACGTGGGTTCATGCTGTGCCCTAGGCATCTTCCGAAACCAGGAGACACTTTAGCTATAGATTTGGCAGGACCTTACCCAAAAAGTAAGGCTGGTAACACCTTCTTGCTAATGTTGGTAGATTATCTATCAAAGTGGCCAGAATTGTTTGCCTTAAAAAAAAAGCAACGGCACAGGCAGTTGCTGTGTGTCTGGTTAAAGAGGTTTTTCCGAGATATGGTGTCCCGAGAACCATTGTGTCCGACAATGGTAAACAATTTGTCTCTACAGTTTTTCGGGTCATGTGCTCTATGTTTGGTATCAAGAGGAAAAATACTTCTTTTTACCATCCTCAGCCAAATTTGGCTGAATGCACTATAAAAACCATACGCAGCATGATAACGACAAACATTGATGTAAGGCACAGAGAATGGGACCAAAAGCTACCTTATTTGGCAATGGGTTTAAGAGCCTCAGTCTCAGAGAGTACCGGGTTTTCACCGTCGTTTTTAACATTAGGAAGGGAAATGAGGTTACCAGTCGATCCGGATGCATTGGAAGCGGAGATATCTCCCGCCCCTAATGAAGAGTCTTGGGCTATGGAACTTACAAACAATATAAGGTTAGCAATTAAGGTGGCTCAGGATAATATAAAAGCTCAGCAAAGCTCAGACACCCTATTACGATAGGAACAGGAGGGATTTAAGCTTTAAGGTGGGAGACCTAGTCCTGAAGAGATCGCACTTCCTTTCTGACAAAGATGCTTTCTAATTGCCGGAAAGAAAAATACACTACCTGTAAATTTAATTGCATTCAGTTCCTGAGTGCTCTGTACCCTGGAGGATTTTAAACTCTCTAGATACGCCCAGCTCAGACACCCACCTGCGCATGCGCGGGTCCGGCACGCGCAGGCCCTCCATAAATAGTGCTACGGCGTTAGCCAGCCATCTCTTTTCCTCCACGCAACTGTCACGGCTGCTTCGCTCGGTTACCCGCCACGTTGGTTTTCGTTCGTTGTTTGCCGTTCGTTGATCTTTGAAGCACACCGCATCATTTGTCGTTCCCGTTCGCCGGTCTTTGAAACTCATCGCACCGCCCGCCGCTCCCGTCACCGTTCAGCGGTCTTTGCAGCTCATCGCATCGTGCACTCCAGCAGCCGCTGCATCAACGTCGCTGCCCTGGCCGTTCGTCGTTCGCCGTTCCCGTTCGAAAGAAGGAAATTTTCTCGGCCTGCCTGATCTATCATCACTCATCACGTTTTGGACGAAGATTTTCATCTTTTCTGCGTCCCCCTCATTATGCAAGTGAAGCATTCACCGTTCGCCATTCACCTGCTATACAAGGAAGACTCCCGTCCGTCCCTGGCCGTTCGTTGTTCGCCGTTCGCCGTTCCCGTTCGTCGTTCCCGTTCGCAGAACACGCCATTACTACGGCGTCCCTGAACTATCAACGCTCATCATGGTTTGGACGAAGATTTTCATTGTTTTTGCGTCCCACTCATTATGCAACTGAAGCATTCATCATTCGACGTTCACCTGCTTCACAAGGTGACTGCCGTTCGCCCTTATTCCAAGCCCTTCGCATTGTTATTCCTCCGGCCACTCGGAAACTGATTCCCGTCACTCATCCATTGTTGCATTTTGTCCCGTTGTGGCCACCACAAGACCTGCCGCTACATGAAGAAGTCTTCTGTTCGTTGTTCGTCGTTCCCGTTCATCGTTCGTCGTCCCGTTCGTCGTTCGTCGTTCCCGTTCCCGTTCGTATGTTGCGCCGCTACATGAAGATTTCTTCGATTCGTCCGTTCGTTTGTTGGTCCTCTATTGACAACGTTTTCTCCTACTTTAGAAGATGTTGTCTGTCCGTTCGTGGCATCGTTCGTCACCGTTCACTGCACCACTCACCCTGCAATCAACGCCATTCATGCTGCTGTCTCTGCTGCTGCTTTCATGACCATTACTCGCAGCCGTCGTTGCATCTGCCCCGGTGTGACTGCCGCCCAACACGCATTTCACGACCACTGCTTACAGCCGCCGTTCGCTTGCTCTATTGCCGCCATCCTGTTTCATCCATTCAAGCCGGCAAGAAACCTCCGTTCGCCGCCCGTTGGCTCGACGTTTGCCGCCGCCACCGCCCGTTCATGCCGTCGCTGTGTCAACATCGTCACAAGAAGACCGTTGCCCGTTCGCCCGCTACACCAAGAGGACTCCCGCTCGCTCTCGTTCATTGCTCGTTCGCCGCTCGCCCCTACAAGGTTTTGATGCGTTCGTTGTTTCTTTACAGATAATCCTTTCAGGAAGGAAAACCTCCACAAAAGATGACTGCCATAAGTTAGAGGCTTCTCTCACACATCCTGGCCACCATTTGCTCCACCGTTCGCCTCATGATGGATGCCGCCCATGCAGCCCTCTTCCGGAAGACTTCTGGCCTTCAGCCCATCTCGCTCGTCACGTTGTTCGATGTCCTGACTGAACGAAGATTCTCATCCTCCCGTTCGTCCCGTTTGCGACAGCCAAGCAAGTGAAGCGTTCACCGTATCTGTCGCTGTTCTTCTTCATCCATTCACCGCTCGCATGCTCTCCTGGAAGAATCTCTGCTCGAGCCCATACGCCATTCGCTGGCCCGACTGTTCTTCACAAGCCGCTCGCCGCTCACAGCCCGTTCATCGCTCGCAGCCCACTCGTCGAAGTCAAGCCCGCTCGCATGTTCAACCACTCTCAGTTCACGACTGAAGCTGAACTCATCTCCACACCAGTGCCCAACACCTCACTGCCATAATCATTTCGACTCGCCCTCACTGATGGCCATCAATCTTCACAACCCCTACATCAGCATCTCGCATCGTTGCCCGCATGCTGTTAGTCGTTTGTCTATTGACCCGCCAAAAGGAACTCGACGACCGCCACCTACAGCCCATTCGTCGTTCGCAGCCCGTTCGCCGCTCGCTAAACCGCCCGACGTTCGCAAGCTTACCCGAAGAATCTCCGTTCGAGCCCGCTTGCCGTCTGCCGGCCCAACTGTTTTTCAAGCCACTCACAGCCGTTTGTCGTTCACAGCCCACCCGTCGACGAACACCCACTCGCCGTTACTGGCCAACCAGAAGAATTTCTGCTGAGACACCTCTCCCGTCGCCGGCCGGCCACCGTTCATGCCTGCCGTCACGGTCATTTGCTACTGTATCCGCAACTGTCTCCTGGTTCGTCGTTCGCCATTCCCGTTCGTCGTTCATCGATCTTTGAAACTCATCTCTCTGTACGGCGTTCCCATTCGTCGTTCTTGATCCCTGAAGGACTCAGCACGTCGTTCATCGTTCACGTCCGTCATTGGCCGATCTTTGAAGCTCACCGCATCGTTCGTCGTTCCCGTTTGTCGTTCGCGTTCGTTGAAGCGCACTGCATCTTTCCTTAATGTGGAGTCCAGCCATTCGTCACCACACGCTCTGTGGCACCCTGCTCACCATTCTAGCCCTTTTACGTCCATGTGCTCATTCCTCATTTGCTCTTGCATCCTTGGCCTGCCCTGTTCTGCATCCGTCATCTATTCACTACTCAGACCCACCCCATCTTTGTTCATAGTTCCGTTCATCGTTCGCTAACCCGCTACTGCTCAAGCTCATTGCGTTCGTACACTTTTTCACCATTCACAAGCCGTTCGTTGTTCGTTAACCTGGCTGACCTTCAATTCCATTACCACTCGCACGCCCGTTAGTCGTTAGCCTACTACTCATGGTCAACCGGTACGGTCGTCATCTACAAGCCCTTGCCATCCGCACCACTCGTCATTCATGTACCATCTTCGTTCATTGATGTTCAGCCCGCTTATTGCTAAACAAACCCACTCGTCTACTTGTAATCTCATATCCGTTGTGAACCACCATTCTCTCCGCGCCACTCGTTCCAGCTTGTCAAGCATCGAAGCTGTCCACAGCCACACCATGCTGAACTCACTGGATCTCGTCAGTCCTCTGAAGTCACATTGCGTTGGACCCAATTCGGACTTGGATAAGCGTTTGCCTGGGGTAACCTGGTGCTGCTGACATCTACCCCTCTCTCGCTGCAAACTTGGCCTCCTTGATCAATCAACCATCTTCACTGGGACAACAACCACCAGGCACTGTCTTCGAACGCTTATGGACTTCATACAACAAATCGATGCAATGCCAACCCTGAACCCGCTCTAGCTTCTGCCTCGCTCCTTGGCACCACTGCGTGAGACTTCACTTTATCACCCACGTACTTCGTTCCATCTCGCCCCCCTCACACCACCTCGGCTTGGTTTCATGGTGGGAAGGTCTCCTTCAACTCGCCGAACCTTTTCTAAACAAATGTTCACGCGTTTGTCTTTGAATGAAATCCCATAAAGCTCATTGTCACTCTAGCTAACCGTCACCAATCGAATCATGATGATCTTTTACGGTGCCCAAGTTCTTCACACTCCGTCTCCATCACCAACCACCTGCTGCATCACGATGAAGCTAAATTTCTTCACGACTCCTCCGTCACTTTAACTCAACTAGATACAAGGACGACAAATGCTATAATCCTTGCACTGCCCGAAGTAACGTCCATTTTCTTTGCGCACTTCTGGAAGGGAAAATGGCCTCACGCAACGCCCCTCAGGCCCTCCAAGTCTCCCGATAACATGCCTGGACTCCTGTTTCTTGCTCACCTTCCATGACCAGGTCTATTGAAGGAATTCCGGCTGGCCCATTATATTATTCACTCGGCCTTAGCCTCGCATTCCACTGTTTAAGTCTCGTTCATTTCCAAATCTTTGGAATTCGACTTATCCAATGTTTATGTTTGACTCATCAATCTGTCAATCAAGATGAAACACTTTGTCACCTTGACTGACCTTCACGGCTCTTAGCTAACACCTAATCTGTTTGGATGCCCTCATCGACTTACACTCGCTCATTGCCACCAACGATTCCTCACCCATATGTCTGGCAATTTCGCACTTACACCGAGTCAAACTGAACATCGACGATCTTCTCCACTCTGCACTCAATGGATCCTTATCCTCACAACTTTACACTCATGGCAGTGTGCTCGGCAATTCGCCCCTTCACATGCTGTCCTTCTAAGGTTTCCCTTGGTTCACCCACATACTACGTCCACTTCCTGATCTTCTGCTCCAATCTCACTGACTCTGGGGAACAACATCTCATTGACCCTTCACCACGCTGCAACATTACTCGCATTATACAAATCACTCAAGCCCATCTTACGCTTCATCCGTCATCGTAAACTCTCAATACCCTCTTCAACCAGCTTGACTGCTTCCCCAAATCAAAACACAGCCAATGCACTGTTCCTTGAACACTCTGTAAACATCTGTATCATTTGATTCTGATTTCACAATGGTCTGCGCTTTCACACCTTTCTGTCGTTCGAATTTCTCAACATAAACCTCAACACCAATATGCTAAATCTTCATGAACCTTACTCCGCAACTCGTGCTCATTGACATCCCGTAGAACTCTACTGCAAATCAGCCAAAAACGTTTAAACCATCAACTGAAACCAATCAAGCGTGGATTCTGGAAAAACTCGCCTGAACTTCCTCACCAACTTGCTTTGGCTGTTAAAAGTTCCCTCCCCACTCCGACTGCCTTGCGCAGAAAGTCGGCCGTGACCAGAGAATGTTGCGTCTGCAACTAACCAACCACAACTCTGTCACTGGGGACCCAGCTCACGCCCTTGGGAGCCCGTCATGATGGTGCCCACCACCTATACTGACGAGGTCTGCTGTAAATGCAATTAAATTTATAGGTAGTGTATTTTTCTTCCCGGCAATTAGAAAGCCCAATTTTACCTGGGGGGAGGTCAAAATTGGTTTCTATTGCCTAAGGGGAAAAATACACTACCTGTAAATACCCACCCAACCTCCCCTCTCGAGTCACCATCATGGTTGACATATCGTGAGGAAAAGTAGATGGCTGGCTTACGCCGTAGCACTATTTATGCAGGGCCTGCGCGTGCCGAACCCGCGCATGCGCAGGTGGGTGTCTGAGCTGGGCGTATCTAGAGAGTTTCAAATCCTCCAGGGTACAGAGCACTCTGCAGGAACTGAATGCAATTAAATTTGCAATTAAATTTAGTATATTTTTCCCCTTAGGCAATAGAAAGCAATTTTGACCTCCCCCCCCCCAGGTAAAATTGGGCTTTTTTCATGGCAAAAATGGCACTACGGTGGCAAGGGCCATATAAAATCTCTAAAGTATGTTCCCCTGTAACAATGAAGTTGACCGATTTGGGTTCGGGCCAGGAGCTAAAGGGTACCTTTCATGTACAACAACTCAAACCTTATGTAGTTAATTCGACACAAATTTCTGATGTGTTTTCTGACGATGAGGAAGAGGATGTAGAAATGGTTGATCCAAATGATTCGGAAGACTCTTCTAAAGACGTTGCTATACAGTCACGAGTTTTGCGACCACGCGGAGCAGCTCAAAACAAGCTTAATCAGGCTTTAAACTTGTTGAGAGGAAGAAGTAAAATATGATCGAGGACGATCATTAAAAGGGGAAGGGGGAAATATGTAATGTGGAATGCTTAAAATAACAAAAAAAATATAAAAAGGAAAATTTTAAAAACGGGGTTTATTTGAAATAGATTAGTGTAGTTAATTATAGTTGCGGTACGAACTATTAGTTGCGGTACGAAAAATAAAAAATAGTTAGGTGGCCAAATCAGAGATGGCGCCACTGGTTTTCAAAAGATATTTTCTCGCCATGTGAAATGACATCTAGCGAGCTCGCCATGTGAAGAAGTGTGTGCCACGTGACTGGTGAAAGCGTGTTGCATAAAAAACTAGTCGGCAACAAGTCATCACGTTCTTCTTCGATGTCGTCTCTCGTACTATGACGCCTGTCAAAACATGGTTGTCCGAAATGTAACTCTTCAATTTCTAGTTTAAGCAAATCCGTTTCCAAGCACTGTGAAACCAAACGAAGGAAGGAAGGAAAATTTGGTTGGCCTGCTGCAACATCGCACGCTTGTCAAGGAGCGGCAAAAACAAGATGGCGGGCCGGTAAAACAACAGCGTTCCTGAGTTTCAAGACGGCAAAGCAGTGGTTGAGGTAGGGTTGCTTTCGTTTAGCCGACGGCTGGTAAGCCATAATGACTTTCACAAGGAGTGCACCATATTCATTCTCGTCGTAATTAGGGACAATCTAATTGAAGACCGATGCAGCGGTTAGCAAGACGGCCGTGAATACAAAGAAACTGTGTAGCCAAAATAAGTTAGTCATGGCGAGCCGCGTTGTGTGTGACTTTTTCAAAATTCAATTATTACACCTTTGAACATTAGCCAAATTTCACGTCGAGTATCGCAACTAAAAGTGCATAATATTTGTGTGTATGTATTTTGTTGACTTGAAGTTTCCAAACCTAAATTATTTTAAACGGCATGCCTAAAACGATAATTTTGAGGAAGGGTTGGGTAAATAATAATTTTGGTAATGGGGAAAGGGTTATTAAGACGCAGTATACCGAAGTTTACAGCTTTAGTAAGGGTGTAAAAGAAATAAAACGGGACGAAAGTGAAATCTAGAATACTTAAGAACTTGAGAGTAATTAAGGTTAAAAATTAATTGAGAATTAAGATTCCGGGTGTAGGCCTAGCCTATAATTAAACAGAGAAACTAAAAATAAGCTGGTCTTATTTCTCCATGAAACCTCCTTCTGAAATGTATCGTTAGTGCTGTTGTGTACATAGGTAATAAGGTGACGAAGAGAAAGGAATTAAAGTGTAAATAATGGCCTATTTTTCTACCAGAAAGGAGATAGTTATTTACAGCTCTAGGCAATGGTAACGATGAATTGTATATTGAAAGTGTCTGAATTATGTGTATATTTATTTACAAAGTTATAAATCTGCATTCCTTTTATTCTGTTGTCCTGAGTTTCATTAAAAAAAAATTAATAATACTAGGTAACACTTCTCCCTGTGCAGTGTGGTACAGGAAGTAGGGTTGCAAGCAGTCTACATAGGGAAACCAGGAAGGGTTTCCATGAACGTATGCGACAACGCATAACTGAGACGTGGAATGGCGTTGAATTGAATGATATATCTTACTGCAACCTTGAGATGGATCAGGAATTGCATAGAGAAAAGACGTAGCTGTTGGTGTCAAACTTCAGGAGGGATTAGTTATTTAAAGGGCCTTGAATTCATAGCGATTCAGCGCGAATTAGTTAGTGGAATGAAGTTAATGAACCTGCAAGGCCCTCAAATCCAGGGATTATCAACCTAATTAGTACAAATTCCACCTACAACTAAGCACACCAGGACTATGTAAATTTATAGAAAGCAGCGTTTGAAATTTACAACATCATTCCCTATCTACAACATTCTCCCTATCCACAGTCCTCTAGTGGATGAACATCACCAATCTCACAGCCACGGTCCCACTTCACGAACCAGTCCCCCGCATTCACCTTTTTACTGACTCCTCTCTCCAAGAGTGGGGGGCCCACATAGCCTCCGGACACCATGGACCACTCAACCTACTGGAACTACGAGCCGTCCTCCTAGGCCTGCAGTCCTTTCGCCACACAGTATCCAACAACATAGTTCAAGTTCACATCAACAACACTACCACAATAGATTCACGATATCACCTCTCAGATCTTTCACCTTTACCGGTTGCTCAATATGGTCTTTCTATCTCTTCACATTCTGGGGAACTGCAATGTGATCGCGGATTCTCTCTCCGGCCGGTCGGTCTTCTCCTGCAGGAGAATGGACACTCCAGCATCAGTATGCGAGACCCTTTTCATACTTTGGGGACGCCCGATGCTCGACATATTCGCCACGAGGGTCAATACCAGACTTCCATACTTCGTCAGTTCGATCCCCGACGAACGGGCCTGGGCAGTGACGCACTCACCCTCAACTGGACACATCTCATCGGATGGCCGGTTCCCTCCGACAAAGCTGTTGTCCCCCCGTCCTCCGCAAGATATCACAAATCCCCGGTTTGTTCATGGTCATAGCCCTGAACGGGCCATCGGCAACCTGGTAACCTCTACTCCTCCGCCTATTGGCTATTCACCGCGGGTTCTCCCTGTCTCTCCAACCCTCCTCTCGCAAAAACGAAGAACCGTGCTCCAACGACACCCACAGTCACTCCGGTTATACGGGTGGCTTCTATCATTAGATTACTTGAGCAACAGGAGTTTCTACGTAACAAGCCTGTCGCATCGCCTCTGGAGCAGTTGAGCATCTGCCAGCAAAATCTACGACAGCCATTGGCGACAGTGGTTTCATTGGTGTATCACACAACAAGTTAGTCCGATCACTCCCACTGTTCCTGAACTCCTACGATTCTTAGACCATCTTTTTCGAAGCTTTCTTCGCGGTTCCACTATTTTGGTCTACCGGTCTGCACTGAACACTGTCTTTCGAGCTGCCGGCAGCTTTTCTCTTCTTAATGACTTCTTCATCTCTACCCTGATCAAGTCGATTACTATTGAATACCCGGTCATGCGGCGACTGTTCCCGGACTGGGACCTGTCTCTTGTCCTTACGTCTCTTCTCTCTGCATCATACGAACCTTTGTCTTCCTGTGCGTTAAGCCATCTTACCCGTAAAACCGTGTTCGTCGTTGTCCTCGCTGGCTGTCTTCGCTGCAGCGATCTCCAAGCCTTATCTGCGACTCCCTCCAACTGCTTTTTCCTTGACGACCATTCTGGAGTTACTCTTACACCTCGAGACTCCTACCGAGCTAAGATGCAGAAACCTTCAGAGCAATCTCATCTTTTCATCATCCCTGCTCTCTCCACCATTCTAGGGGACGTACTGGAGAGATTCCTCTGCCCGGTCCGGGCCTTGAAACTCTACTTAAAAGCCTCTTAAGTCCATGTGCCGGTCACGATCACAGCTTTTTCTTCCTTTCACTGCTAAACATGGCGAAACAACCGCTCGCATGATTGCTATGTGGATTAAGACCGTCATCCTACAAGCCTACGACGCCGTCGACATCACATGCACTACGGAAGATATTCGAGTGACAGCTCACGAATTGCGGGCCATTTCAGCCTCTTGGGCTCATCTTACCAATATTCCTATCTCTGATATCATGGAAGCCGCTTCTTGGAGAAATCCATCGGTCTTTACCTCTCACTACCTGCGTGATATGTTGGCTCAGGTTGATGGTTTATATCGACTGGGCCCCTTTGGGGCAGCCATACGTATTCTCTAATCCCGTCGCACACAATTAACTCCTGGTATCTTGCTTTTAATTGTGGCAAGTCTTGTACTTGGGGACCCAGCTTGCTACCTAAGGGGGCTCTGTCATGTGGCGCCCACCAACGTTGACGAGGTCTGCGGAATGCTAAAAATCGGGGTATGTATATTTTCAGGGCATAGAAACATCAAAATACCAACGGCGCCTGGTTGATTTTTGCTTCTATTGCCTACTGAAAATATACATTACCTGATACATTTCCACCCTCCTCCCCTCTATGTTGCCACAGGCATGATGAATAGAGGAACAAAAGATGGAAATACGGACGCCGTCTCGGCTTATATACCAAGGAAGCTGTGCAGAACCGATGCGCAGTAGGTACGACGCTGGCGGCAGCACTCCAAGTCTTAAATCTCTAGATAATAACAGCATGGGAGAAATATAATGCTAAAAATCAGGTAATGTATATTTTCAGTAGGCAATAGAAACAAAAATCAACCAGATGCCCCTGGTATTTTGAATTTTTTATATACGCAAGTTTTAAAACAAGTTTTTAGAATAAGATTTTGTTGTTTACTATAACTTACTTAGTAATTTTTTCCCACTAGACTTAAACTTAAAAATAAGTTCTAATACAGTCAAAACTCGCTATAACAAAAAACGAAAAACGTATTTTGGTTGGCCCTAACTATTTCTGTGCAAATTAAATACCAATATAACAAAATACTATATTACAAAATGTACTTTGTAACGAAATAATTTTCCTTCCCCAGCAATACCAAAATAGCTTTTATATCAAAATCGTAACATTTTTGGTAAATTTGACTCAATAACAGTCAAAATGTTAGTTTGTTTTGGAGCGAAAAAGTTACGTTGGTCTGATCGACAGCTAAATCGATTAGTCACGCCTGGTTACAGATCGCTTGCAAGCAAAAGGCGCTTATGAAAATTTCAACTTACGGTTCTCGAGAAACCTTGGAATGATAACATCCACTGGATATTCTTCCATCATAGCATCTGTTACTGCCTCTGAAATCATTTTTTGATGTTTTAATACCGTGTAAGTAGTTTTAAAGTTGCAACATTCATGAGCATTGAAAGGTTCCGATTATTCGTTCGCCTCCATTGTGACTGGCTGTCCGCAAGTGACGCACTCGTGCTAGCACATATAAACGCTATCTTGACTCGCTTTGCGTGATGTCACTTATGTCCACCCCTTTTGCGAGCGAGAAAATCTGGAATTCCCCGTGTGTTGTTTCGGGGTTTTATGATCGCTCAAGGCTTTGGATCGCTTGAAACCAGAACTATTTCCAGCAAACGAATGCAATTTCGCGTCACTTTTGACGACAATGCGAACAAAAACATCAATGTAGGTAATACAAGATTATACTAAATTAAATTAACCGAAAACACGTTTCAATATACCACATTCAATCAGAATTTCACATCCGTTGTACGCAATTGAATTTTTTTTACACAAGGGCTAGAACTGAGCGGATGATGTTTCGTTAGTCAGTCATTTTAGGAGCTGTTTTGAGATGATATATCGTTGCGTAGGCTTAAAAGGGTTATCCTAGGGCCACAATAAATAAATGTTTCTACGATTTTTCATTTTTATTTCACTTATTTATACCTTTAATTAAAATTTGACTTTTTTCATATTTTTCATTATAACATAACAAAATTACTTTATAACGAAATAAAAAGGTCCCCAGCTTAAATTTTGTTATAATGAGCTTTGACTGTATTACAAAGTACAGAGTCTAAATCTGTTGTTAATTAAAAATGTTGATTAAAGGCCCAAGTTGTTGTTGAATGATTGCTTATTATTACGCCTTCCCATTTCTGTGTATACTTATTGCTTTTATACAATTGCTTGCCCCATTGCTATCCTGATAATAATGTCTGATCTGGTCTAAAAATTTACTAGAATAGAACATTACAATGGTATCATAAGTGTGATTCTATTTCCCTTAAATCCCCGGAAAAGAAAAGCAGAAAATTTATAAGAGCATTCAGTTGTATCATTTTATAGAAATAATTTCGAAAAATGGCATTTTACAGTCTTAAAAAGCTGAAATTAAGCATTAAATTCGAGTAAGAATTTTCCGAAAGTAGGCAACAATAGTTGGTTTGGTTACAAACAAGTTCTTAGCACTTAAAATTGTGGAAAATTTAGTAGCTTATTTTACAAAAAGTAGCGCTAGTTAAGCTTTGTTGGAAAATAACATTGTTGGTTTTCGCTAAGCATTTAAGCGATTGTTTTGTGAAATTACTGATTGACATGTTCAATACTATGAAATATTTTTCATAGTATTATCTTGTGTGCATTTAAAGGTTAATTGTATTTAAAGGACCTGTACACCCTTTTATTGTGACATTATATCAATTTTTGGCAGCTTATAGGCCTAAATTGAGTTGAGTGCATTTTGTTTATTAGTCACTGTATTTACTTAAATATTAGCTTAAAATCTAGCTAAAATAATGCCTAGAAGTAGAAGAAATCGTGCTAGAGGAACAGTTCAAGTCTCTTCGAGAGGCAGGCCTATTAGGAAACCTCAAAACTAAGGCTATTTTGTAGAGTTTACGGATGCTTCAGTTAGCACCTCTAATTTAGATAACACAAATACCACTCCAGACGAGTCGGATACAGAATCTAAGTATTCTGATACCATCGACACAATTGACGGGATCGATGACGCATTAAACTTGCCACCACCCAGACGAGTTCAGTCTCGTTCAGCTAAACGCTCAACTCAAACCAGAGGTAATACTAGAGATCGAATTTGACCCAGGTCCCCACATGGTAATCGTGCACCACGTAAAACTTGTGCACCTTTAAATTCTCAAGTACCACTTAGTACTCAGGTACCGCTAAACTCTCAAGTACCACCTAACAATCAGTTACAGTCAAGTCAAAATATGCCACCAAATCAAAACATGCCATTAAATTCAGCAGCACTACAACAAAATCATGTGCCACCAAATTTCCTACCAAATGTGCCTAACTTGCAAATGCAAACAAATCCTTAAATACCGCTCAACATCCAATTGCCAATAAATGCGCAAATACCAAATCAATCCTATGTACCTATTACTCCAAATGTAGTAATAAACTCTGAGGTGCCACCTGGAAATCAAACACCGTTAACTGCAACCCCAAATCACATTAGTGAGCATCAATTCAGTGTAATGGAGGAAACTCATCTTCAAAGAATTTTGGACCACACGTTGGCAGTTTGTTTACAGTCAACTAATTATAATGTAGCAGTGAATGATAATCACTTAGAAGTATTAAAAACCATTACAGAATCAAATCAAAGCAGGGATTCTCATCATAAATCTAGACTTTAGGAAGAATTACATTCAGCCAAGAAAGCTATTTTACCTTTTTCAGGGGATGACTCATTAGATATTTTTGCTTTCACATTAATGGTCGAAAATATGTGCACATTAGATCCTTCATTAGAAGATTCGGAACTAGTTTCTGTCGCATGCAGCAAATGCACAGGACAAGTAACAATTTATTTGGCCATGAATCAGCATATTGCTACCTCTCAAAACTGGGAAAGTTTTAAGGAAATTTTAATCGATAGGTTTGGTTGCGGAGGTGATATCATCACCCCACGTTTATTTCACGCAACACGGCTTAAGGAAGGAGAAACTATCGAAGCTTTTGCTGCTAGGCTAGAGAAAATGGCTTCACAACTTTGGAGAGTTAAACCCACAGATTCTGCATCCCAGCGGGAATTTAAACAATTAGCGAAAGATGGCGGAATTCGTTCGGTATTCCTTCATGCTATGCCACGGGAAATTGAAGTGCATGTAATGTCACAAATACATATCACGTTCAGGGATACGTATAACTCAGCAATCTATAAAATAGCTGTTTTGGCAGGATTTCAGGGAGACGAAGATGATCCTAACTTGGGTAAACCAGGGAATAAACAAATTTCCAATGCTGAAGTTAATAATCTTGCTTTTGGCACAATGCTAGGTAAGATAAACTCATTAGAGAAGGGGATGACTAAACTAAGTAACGCTAAAGTCAAAACTGTCGAAGCTAAAGTTGGCACTGCAAACGCTAATGCAGGTCAAACTAGATCGTGTCACCGTTGTTTAGCCCCAGGGCATTTCAAACGGAATTGTCATACTAAGGATTCAAATCTACAACGTGTTAGACAATGTTGGGAACAGCGTAGCTCAGATAGCGGGGTTTCTAAGAATAAATCTTACGGCAAAAATGGTCGTGGAGGACACCGATACAGGGGAAATAACCGTGGAAAACGCGGAAATTACTTTTCTTGTTTCGATAATAGGGTTTCTGTTCAGTTTAACAACCCTTATTCATATCAGGCTAACACTAGCAATAACAGTACCAATAATAACATTAACGGACAACAGAAGCAAAATAACGGTAACAATAATAGTAAACAGCAAAACCAAAATCAAAAATAAAAACCAGCAAAGACAAAATAACAACAACCAAAACCGTGTTCCACAACACACTACAGACGTAAACGAAAGTAGTGACTCGTATCAAAATGGTTGTAGTTCAAAAAACGAGCTAATAGCCTGAACGTTAACAGGGATTCAGGACTAAACTCGGATCAGTCAGAACAGAGCAATGATGATCATAATCCACAAGTCAGCTCAGTTCATGCTCAAACTCCTGTTAACCAAACTAACGAAGTAAACAGTACTCACTTCTTAAAAGAAAAGATGTTTTTCCTGATGACAGATCATTTAGCAATTTGCTATCTTTATTGTGCTTCTTCCCTTCCCCCTAAACTCGAAAGAATCTTACTGAAAGAATCTTACTTCAACTCATGGAATATGAATTCATCTTACGTCATAAATCAGGCTGACTTCTAGTGGTTTCTGACGCGCTATCTCGTATAGAGATACCAGTCGCTGTGTTAGGCAGTCAATTTCCTGACTGGACACGACAACACCTAGCGGCGGAGCAACGAAACGATCCATTCCTAGCCAAATAATAAAAAGTATAAAAGACCAGTCCTCAGAAGATCTGATCGACGCTTCTAACAAGCGAAATATCTTTTATAAAATTTATGGCGGAATTCTATACAGAATTCGGCTTGCAGATACAAATAAAGGCCGTATGCACAATCTAGCACAGATGTGTATACCAAAATCGCTACGGAACTATTGTATCCGGGATTACCATTCCACTCCAGGCGCCGGACACCGCGGAGCCAGTAAAACTAGAGAATTAATGGAGCTATATTGCTATTGGCCTAAAATGTTCAATGAAAAGTCATTACGTTAAGACTTGTCAAGTATGTCAAGCTTACGTTAGACCTAACAAGCCACTCAAGGCTAAGCTAAAGTCTGACCAGCCCCTACAGAGACCAGGTCCTCATGGAGCCTGAATCTCGTAGCACCTTTAAATAGAAGCGTTCACGAGAACGTGTACATAATAACGTTAATTGACGACTTCAGTCGTTACGTAATTGCAATCGGAATTCCAATAAGATGGCTGAAACAATAGCTAAAAAGTTGTTTTCTCACCTCATAGCTAGACACGGAGCACCCGTGCAACTGCGCGGAGCAC
Source organism: Lithobius niger (assembly GCA_023313725.1). Taxonomy (NCBI): domain Eukaryota; kingdom Metazoa; phylum Arthropoda; class Chilopoda; order Lithobiomorpha; family Lithobiidae; genus Lithobius; species Lithobius niger. Next base: position 86,759 of record JAHWFP010157221.1, on the reverse strand, counting down.
CGGAAGTGAGATAAACAACGCTATTGTGGCAAGATTGTCGAATTTGCTCAATATTAAACATATAAACTTTACTCGAAACACATCGTGGGTTGGAGGAACAGTAGAAGCAGCAAATAAGAGAATAGAGACAGTACTACGCAAAATTTCAGCAAGTTGTCCTGAAAGTTGGTGTGAATACCTCGAATTAGTGACTATAGCGCTACACGCGTGCCCTAATTCGACCACACTAATTAGTTCGCACTATTTACATCATGGTTCTGAATTCAGGTTACCGAGTGCAGTAGCTTTCGAACCTCCACGAATCTGCTATGATAGTGATGACACTATAGTACGTTTAGAGAGTAGACTACAAGCAGCATTCTAAGTCGCTCGAGCGCATACTTGGAAAGCAGTTAGACAACTAAACTTTTATGATCGCACAGCACGTCATTATTGCTACATTGTAGATGTTTACGTGTTATTACGTGACTACTTACCCATAAAACAAATTTCTCCGAAGTTGCTTAGAGCATGGACAGGACCGTACAGAGTAATAGAATTCGTTAACAATGTTATCGTTCGTATCGTACACTTTTTGGATCCACTTAAAGACGTTTGGGCGCATGTGAACAATTTAAGACCATGGTTCCTTGGAACGAAAAACCAACCTGTTCCTTTCAACGAACGTACGGACTTGGAATTGTCAGAACAGCTTAACGGAACGATGATGGAAGCTGAATTAAAACTACAAGAATACATAGCAAAACTTTTGGAGGATCCGACGGACCATTTATCGGAGATTCATCCATCAACGTTTACGCCTTCCGAATCCGACGATGCCGCTAGCGATTCAGAAACGAGCCTAACCAAGAAACGCAAATGTGTCGAGCCCAAATCAGCAGATCATTTACAAAATAGAAACCGTAAAATAGATTACAAACATAACAAGCAAAGAATGCTTGGTTCTATGCATCGTTACAATATCCGTAGCAGTAAAATTACCCCAGAAATTAGGCTGCGTCGGCAGTTGGAAGAGGCAAACGTTGACGATGAGTAAAACTTTGCGTATCCAACGGAGAACAAAGGAAAACGAGGCATCACCGTGAAGGAGCGTTCACGCGCTCTACACGCGGGGACCCTAGTGAGAAAAATCGAAAGTAGCTTTCCGAAACCAACGCATGATTGCTAACCCAGTCACCTACGCAGTTTCGATTCTCACAGTGCAGGACACAACGATATTTACATCGCATAAATACAAGAAAATAGCTTAAGTCTATTATGTTTCAAGATGTAATGTAAAATAATTTGGAGACGGAAACTCGTAGCGTGTTTTAGAAAATACTATTATTGAAAAACGAAAACCAAAAATATGTTTAAATGGAAAATATGAAAAATACGGAACGAATGTGTAAATAGATATGACCAAACATATACATAGATCAATGAATATTTACAACATAACATAGAACACAATACCATTTAAAATAATAAAACGTAAATGAACATAACAATATTTACAGAACCCATAATGTAGCTCACTACGGAAAACAATATAACATAAATTTAAAAAATATTTATATTACAAACATGTCATGCAGAGATTTTGCGACAATTTAAATAAAAAATAAAACCACAGAAAATACGAAAAATAATACAGGATGTTGGTTTATAGACAAATTCAATTTAAAACAAATAAGACATGGAAATCATAAAATGAAAACAATTTCACATAACCATGTCGTAACCGAGAATTACGGACGAAAGTTTAAATTATTGAATGGACAAAATTTAAGAAAATTACACAAGGTAATTAAAATCATAGAAATGAATTTGGAAAATTGAAACTGAAAAAAATAATTGGACTAAAATTTGAGTCTTTGCGGTAATTTGCGGTGGTTACATACACAAAAAAAAATTTTAAAATGCTGTTGCAAATGTAAGTTCAAATAATATTTACAGCACATAAATCCAGGGTTACTGGTAAGTAAACAAAATGAATGGCAACAAAACTAGAATGAAAACAAACATATTGACATAAAAATAAGGAAATTAACATTGACTATACATAAATACCTGAAATAAAAGATCAAAATTATGTACATGCATAAGAAATTGTACGATCACCGATTTAAGAAATGAATTAAATAATTGGTCCTGACAAAATGATGGAAATGAGGAAACAAATTTGGAACAGGGAACTTTAATTTTGACAAATTGAGATTTCATTCAGAAAGTTAAGAAATTAATAAGCGAATTTATTTTGGAAGAACTTTCAGAAATCAGTGATCATAAAAACATGATATTTTTCACAAATAAAGTATTTACAAATATGTACAACCCTGATGCTACATTCAGGGCTGTCGAACTCGAATTCGACCACACCGCTTCCTTAGCGGGGAGTCGACAGGCGACAACGGCGTTAATCATCGTCAGTGTCGTCATCCTGGTTATCTTAAATAAAAAATTGAATGACAAAGATTAATTTTCTTCTCATATAAATTATAAATACATGTGAAATTGATACGTACAGTTCCGGTAAAAAAAACCGCCTTTTTTCGTTATAGTGAGGGACGTATTGTCGACCATGGAGAAATTCAGGTATCTCAAAAACTACTGGACGGATTTTCATGAAACAAATACTGAACTGCTTATTAGATTGTCTACTATATGTCTACCCTTATTAAATACTCTGTTAACTGACTGGAAATAATTGTCCGAGCGAGACAAACATAAAGATATCTGATGATATCTCGAATACTACTAGACGGATTTTCATGACACAAAGACTAAACTGCTTATTAGTTGTCTACTATATTTCCACCCTTATTAAATACTCCATTAACTGACTGAAAATAACTGGCCGAGCGAGAAAAAAATAAAGATATCTGATATCTCGAAAACTACTAGACGGATTTTCATGAAACAAAGACTGAACTGCTTATTAGATTGTCTACTATATTTCTACCTCTATTAAATACTACTTTAACTGACTGAAAATAATTGACCGAGCAAGAAAAACATAAAGATATCTGATGATATCATGAAAACTACTA